>PVJC01010052.1:0-28355 GCA_004026665.1 Murina feae
GCCAGACACACACATACGCACACCTGCTTCCTTGGGGATAACACATTCCTCACACCATGTAACCTTTGCATGTGCTGTTCCCTCCACCTGAAACAGTCTGTCCTCACCCAGTTGATACCTACTGACCCTCCAGATCTCAACCCTCCTCTCCAAAGCTTTTCAGACCCCCTGACTGGGTCAAGCCCTCTGCATATGCTATTATGGACCACTCAGGAGAGTTACTGTGTGATTGAGGTTGGCATCCCCATCTGGCCTCAAACTTTCATTAGATTGGGACTAATAGTTCCAGTCTCTGTTGCAGCCCAGAGTTTAGCATGCTCCCTGGCATGTAGGAGGTGCCCACAAAAGAGCTGAATGAACCTGAAGTGGCCATTAATGGCCCTCAAGTATCCCAGACCCCACTCTCTTTCCTCTTCCTCCTCCTGCTTCCATTTTTTTCTTTACTTGCCCTTCTTTCCTTCCTCTTCATCCTTTCTATTCATTCCTTCTTCCTTCCTAGGCCTTGGGCCTACCTGTAGCTCCAAAGAACATGGTTTAAGCCAACAGAAAAGCACTGAAAGTTAAAGAAAAAGAAAAGTTGCCACAATTTGGCATAATTCTTTGGTCTTCAACCTCACAGCCCCCAAGTGAGGGACTAGAGAGGGAACCCAGATTCCTCCTGTACTAGTTTTCTGGGGCTGTCATAACAAGTACCAGAGGTCCAGCTTCTCCCTGCATCCTTTCACATCATCTTCCCTCTATGTGTGTCTCTGTATCCCAATTTCCCCTTTTCATACAGACACCAGGCATCCCTAATGGCCTCATGTGAACTTGATTACCTCTTATCTCCAAATAAGGTCACATTCGGAAATACTGCAGGGTTAGGGCTTTAACATGAACTTGAGGAGGAACACCATTCAACCCATAATACCTACCTTCCACTGCCCATCGCCCCATCCTTTTTGACTTCCCGAATGAGGTAAAAAGGGAAGCACAGGGACACTCATCTTCTGAAAAAATTGCACGGGCATCTGGGAACTGGGATGGACAAGTTAGGAATGTGAACCAGAGAAACACCCACACGTGAGAAAGAAGAGTTGACTGGACAAAGAACAAAAACTTCTCTCAGAGACCAGCGTAGGGGCTGCACTTCTGCACCTTGGTAATCTGCCAGTCCTGAGTTCATATCCCCGATCCGCCAGTCACTAGCAGTCAGACCTTTCCCCTTCCATGTAAAATGTGGATGATAACAGCACCTAATTCATGGGATGGTTGTGAAGATGGAATGAGAGGATAGCATATGTGAAGGGCTTAGTGCTGTGCCAGGTAACTCAGTATGCAGTAGGTGTGCTGTCACTGTTATTATTATAAGTAGAGGACTAGTCCAAGAAAAGTGGTAATTCAGGACAAAAGCGATGACAATGAAGAGGCTAACTGCTATGTATTCAAGCCACACGACTCTGTGTTCTCATTAATAGTAATGAAGACAAAGGAACCAGAACAACTGTCAGACCTGGGCGTCCACAATGGTGGTCTGTGGACCAAGGCATCAGAGACACCAGCTCCTACCCAGGAAATTCAGAATCCTGGGTCCCTCAGGAACTCAGCTGAATTAGAACTTCTATGGCAGGACCCAGAAACCTAATTTTTAAGCAAGCTCCCCTATTATTCTTATGCACATTAAAGTTTGAAAACCCCTGGACTGGACCACAGGTCCTAAAGGGGCAAAGGTGAGTCCTGTACACTAGAAACCCCCACATCTACACAGCCCTAGTGCAAGGTGGGAACACCTTTCTGATGGAGTCAGAGAAGTGGTCTTGAGCAATTATGCATAAAACAAATTTCTGTAAATCACATTTTGAATGTTCTACTTTGAGGGATTGCATTGGCAAGTCAAGTCATTTATATCAGTGTAAACTTCACTGCATCCAGACACTAAGTTCTGGATTATCTATTTATCCTCTCTCCATAACTGGAGTCATCCAGTCTTGACCTTTGGCTTAGCTCAAGGTGACCTATGACCTTAGGCCTGCGGGATAAGGAGCCCTGGCCCAGTACCCTCTGTGCCTCTGTGTCTTGTTAGGCAGCATTTCCTCTCTTCTTGGACACCATCACTGTCTGGTTCAGGAGGACCTTCCATAACAAGTACCACAGATCCATCTTCCTGCCTGCATTCATGTTTTGTTCCTGAAGACCTGGTCCCAAAGGCCCTAGGTCCTCAAGGTGGTGATTCTGCCCATGGGCCAAGCTGATGTCCTGCACCTCTAGGCAGAGCTTCAAATCCTGGCCTGCTTTCTAGATCTTCAAATATCACTTGCTGTTGAATTCCTGTCACCAAACTCCACCTACCTCTCAAGACACCTTCAAGTGTTTCCCCAGAACACAGATGTCATACCAGTTAGGAACACAGCCTGGTGTGAGATGTGACTCTGCCACTTGGTAACTGTGTGACTTTAGGCAAATAGTCCAGCCCACCAAGCCTCAATTCATGCAGCTACAACACCCCTATTTCATAGGGGTGTTATGAGTATTTAGTGAGGTCATACACGTAAAGCCAAGCACAGCGCTTGCCATAAAGTAAGGGCTCAAGAAATGCTGGTAATCAGCACAAAGTTCTCTTGTTTGTGGATGTTTAGCGATGCAAACAAACCTCCTCACAAAGGCATAGCACCTCCAGGCTGCCCAAAATGTGGTTCTAGTGGTCACTCACAGAGTGTCATTTTGGACTTTGCAACAAATCTACCTGTGGGCAGCCTTTTCAGTGCTCACCTTTCAGTAATCTATATATATATATCTATATATAGATATAGATATATAGATATAGATATAGATATAGATATAGATATAGATATAGATATAGATATAGATATAGATATAGATATAGATATAGATATAGATATAAAAGCCTAAGATGCAAATTGTCCCCAAGGGAGTTTGACTGGGAGACCAATCGCTCGCTATGATGTACACTGATGAAGGGAGGCCCTGGTCAGCAACTGGAAGGCTCAGATTGGCCCTGATCACCAGCCAGGCCTAGGGACCTTACCCATGCATGAATTTCATTCACTGGGCCTCTAGTAATAACAATAATAAACAATAATAGCAAATACATAGTAATCACTATAAACTAGGCACTACGCTAAGAGCATTACTTATTTGGTCCTTTCAACAACAAAGCTGGTACTTTATTACTTCATTTTACAGATGAGGAAACTGAGGCACGAGGTCACAGAACTATAAGTGTCAGAATCTGAATTTGAACCTCAGTCTGGCTGCAGAATCTACACACTTAGCCACTATGCTATGCTGCCTTGCTTAAATAATACAATTTAGAAATGAAAATAATTAGTATTCACACTCTCCCTCTTCTCGCCCTGTAGGCCACTGGCCCAGTGCTTGTCCTTACTCCTCTATCTTGGATACCTTCGCTTCCCACCTGAGTTGGACATTCTGCCAGCCCAGCTCATTCTCTGTTATCTGCCCTCCCAGGTAGGTCCCCTCCTTTCTCTATGGTTGAGTGGGCTGGATGCTGTCATATCTTGAGTTGGGACACCTTGTCATACTCAATAAATATTTGTTGATTAGCAGATCCTTTCTTGAGGAAAAAATACTCATTCCTGTCCAATTTATGTGTCATGTGTAGGTGTTAAATTTACCTAAACCAGGGTATGTCTGTGGCAGAAACGACTGAATATGATCATTCCCGTATCTTAAACCAAAGATATTGCCTTCACCAGACATGCCTGTTAGATGAGGACCTTCCACTCTGCAGGACCCCTCATCCAGAAGCCAGCACCGCAGGGCTGGCTGCTCCATGAGCCGTAGTAGTTGATTCAGGGTCCACAAAATGCTTGTCAGCAAAGTGAACCAGCACACACTCTGTCCTGGGGTCAGACGTCTGTCTGTCCCGTTGCTGGTGTGGAAGGAGCATATGGGTGTCCATCCACCATTGTCACTGAAAATATGATCATCATGGTTGATGCTCCCGTAAACTCAAACCACTTAACTGAATTCTGCTTCCTTAAATCCTTTTTTTTGATCTAGACAAGCCACATATGGGTAAGTGCACACCAGATTTAGGAGGGAGTTTACAAGAAACTCAGTGTTTTCTGCCTTCATTTTTTTGTGTATTAACTTCGCCGTTGATCAAGTACTTCATTTGCAAATCCATCTACTCCTGTAATAAAGGCAGGCCCTGCAGGAAGGGCATCCCGCCAGCTGCCCTCAGCAGCGGGTTTGGTGACCTTGCCTTCAGACACACAATCTCAGAAGGGGACTTTCATAGGAAGCCCTCAATGACCAACACAAAGACACCAAAGGAAAAGGGAATTTGTGACTATGAATCACAGTCTGAACCCACATCCACACTTGTTCACACTAATGACCCCAGTCAACAGCTGGCCAGCCCTTCACTAGACACGGCTCTGCAAAGCCCATTTCTTTTCAGCCCTTTGCCACCCTCGGGCTGGCTCATCCCCACGCAGAGCCTGGCTCGCCCTCTGCCCAGACGCTCGTGTCCTCCCACTGGTGTTTGTGGAGTAAATTCATAAACAAACCAATCCCTGTAGTGAAGGGAAAGGAAAGTGCTAGTCACCAAAGCAGAAAGGAAGGCACAGCGTGGGGGTAGAGAGACACAGCGAGAGAGAGCACCGTGCTTGCGTTCTGCTGGGGGCACAGAGAGAGCTCCTGGACCTGAGGTGGGATCAGGTGCCTGCCCTTTTGGGTCTCCGAAAAATGTGCACTTGGTCAAATGCCTGGAATTCCCACCCCAGCACCCGGAGGTCTGAATTTTTCGAGCGCTCCTGTCTGGAAGCCTTGCATACTTTGCTCATGTAATCGCGATGTGGGTGTGGCTTGGCGTACGTGCCAGAGAATGTGCCCACTGGCTTAGCCATTCCTGCTCCTTCTCTGCCATTGACTATCTCAAATGAGGATATGATTTTCCCAGGAGATCAGAAGGCCAGGTGAGAAGTAATGCAGGTGGCCGGTGGGGCCATCAGAATACCACCCTATCGAAACACATGCAGATAATCCTACATGTCAGCCCAGTTTTTATGGGAATAGGTGATTACAATCTAAGGCACCCTCACGGTGGACAAGCTTTCTGAGGCAGCTAAATTTCCAGGCTCCCCGAGTGGGTGAATGGGACAGACCAGGAGAATGCCAGCCACTCGTTAAGGCCACAGCTTTCTACTCTGCCAACCACAAGGGCCGTATCCAGCACTTTAAGTAAATGAGAACATTCCACCCCCTCCAGTCATCGGCCTGGCAGCCGGGGTAACGGAGATAATGGGGACAGCCTGGTGCAGGATAGTTCTGACAGTCTCTGAGCGCCAAGTGCTGTTTTTACCTGCCGGTGCCAGTGCCGTTGGCAGGCCCTCCCCCCAGAGCAGACTGTACCATGGTTTAAACCCAGCCAGAGGGGAGCCCCTGGGTGCTCACCTGCAGGCATGCTCTTTGCAGTGGTATCTGCTTAAAACATCGTACTGCCTTCATTTCCCCCTTTCATCTTCCCTCTCCATGGAGCCTTATACTTGCACTCGGACAGACACACACATGCACACACACACACCCCCTCACATTTGGATATAACCTGCTCTTGTTCCCCAGAACAGAAGCCTGATTCTTACCTGAGGGCTTGCAGGCTCAGGGCTGTGCCTCTCTCCCTCCGAGGGGAAGGGAATCCGCCTGGCGTCCTCTGCTGTGTTTGTCACTGTCACTGCGCTGCAGTGCTTCCCTGGCAGGCTCAAGCCAGCGCGCTCTCTCTCTCTCTCTCTCTCTCTCTCTCTCTCTCTCTCTCTCTCTCTCTGCAGTTCTGTGTGGGGAGAGGGAACGGGCCGCGGCATGCACACCGGGTTGCTAGTCCGCCTCCAGACACCATGCCACAGAGCCGGCTACCAGTCTGCGGGGCTGTGTGGGAGGTAGGGAGGCAGTTGGGGGGCGGGAGGACCTGAGATGTCCCTAGGTCTCTCCCTGGCCTTGTTTATCAGCAGAGGGAACCTGCCTTTAGACAACCACCCACAGAAAAGTACACAGAGCTGTAAGCACTCCCCACTCTGGACAGCTAGCTGCAGGCCCAGGAACACAGAGCTATTGGCCAGCAGGGAAGGGAGGCCGAGACAGCAGACAGTGGCAGCAACCATCCGGGTGTTGTTTTAGCGTGGTTTGTCTAGGGGCAAATGGCTGCACCGAATGGACTACTGGCCCGTCTGAGCAGAATCCTGTTTATTTTGAGGCCTCGGTTGCCAGGGAAACAGCAGGTCGCGGCTCAGAGATGCTTCTCTGGAATCAGAAGGCTGCTCTGTCATCTGGCATCCCTGCACAGGGTGTAGGGACAGAGTGTGTGTCTGTCTGTCTGTCTGTGGCATTCCCAGAGCCAAGCCTTGCAGAGGATGTTTTGCAAAGCCACACGACACAGTGGCCATCTAGGTTAGGGCTGCAGAGAGAATATTCCACACCAGTGGTCAAGCCTGTCCCTGCTGCACCAGGCGGACTGTCAGGTGAGCCCAGCTGCAGGGGTGGGGACTTCTTCCGAGGACCATGCCCACCATCGTTATGCCATGGCCAGGAATGGGGTAAGAAAGGCAGGAAGCAGCCTGTGCCAATCATTCTTTGGCTAGTAGGTGGGGACTGACGATGGGCTGAAAGGCACGGATCAGGAAGTGTCTTTGAAGAGACCAAATGGAAACAGGATGAAGAGTCCCCTCCTTGTTCATCTGAGCCTGGGAGGTGTGAGTGTGTGTGCGTGTGTGTGCGTGCATGCGTGCTAGCCTCCCCACCTGATGAGTCAGATAGACAGGTACAGCTTGACCTGTTGGAACTGGAAACATGCTCCGGCCTCTCCCTCCTCTGGGAAGCTGGAGGTGGAAGCTTGTTCTCCGCATTCATCAGGGTCCCCCGGGGAGTCTTTCCTGAGCCCTCTGCAGGGCTGAGCCTCAGGGAAGCTCGCCTCACCTCCTGTGACAGAGAAGTGGAGGCACAACCCTCACATAACGGATCATGACGAGCAGCAGCTCTCCAGAAGGTTGTTAGTTTTTCTGCTCCTTCAGGTAAACTTTATTAACTGGAACCTCCATGAATTGCCAATTACTTCCACATAGTCAGGTACTGACAGTTTACTTGAAAAAATAATAATCTTGCCCTGGCCGGGTGACTCAGTTGGTTGGAGTGTTATCTTATGCACTGGAAGATCGCAGGTTCGATTCCCGTTCAGGGCACATACTCAGGCTGTGGGTTCGATCCCTGGTTGGGGTGCTTACGGGAGGCATCCAATCAATGTTTATCTCTCACACCGATTATTCTCTCTCCTTTCCTCTCTCTCTGGAATCAATGAAAAATGTACCCTCAGGTGAGGATTAATAATAATAATAATAATAGTAATAATAATCTCCCTGAGTCTCTGCATGATTCCCATGGGCCTTCTGAATGATAGAAAAATAAAACTATTTCGGATAATTATCTTCTCAATATTGGAGAATTATGCTGCATCGGTGTGTGTGTGTGTGTGTGTGTGTGTGAACTCTTTTTCGCCACGTGAAATGATAGATTTTTAAGTTAGGAAACACCCTCAAGTCCGAGGCCAGAGATGTGCTTGAGTGTCCCCAGGGTGCACCCCTGGTTAAAGCCCTCCCTGGACCTGAAACCAGGTTAACACCCTTGCACATGCCCACTCTGTGGGGTAGACCATTCCTGGGCAGCTCAGCCCCTCAGGACTTGGACTTTCCTCCCTCTTCACAGAGATGACCAAGATGCTCACAACCACGTCTTCCCCGCAAGCTGGCGGGATCATTGTGACAAAAGTGCTAAACTGTGAAGGCACCTTGAAGCTGTACGGCAGTGTAAGTCATTACTGCAGTTTTTTTTCTCCATTACACGCAGCTACGAGATGCTGTGAACACAAACAAACTGTGCAGCTCTTGGGCAAAGGAGTGAATTTCCTTACTGCATTTCGGGTGTTCAGAAACGTTCCTGTCCAAATGCTGGGAAAGAATGGCGCCTTGGGTCCTTAAAGTATTTACTGTAATAGAATTCCCTTCAGTGCTGAAATTCCTTAAAATTGCAGTTTAACATCCCTCAGGTTCCCTATTTATTTCAACTTATTCCAGGTCAAGTATCTAGATTTGTCGTTTCAATAACATACAGTCAGACGGTGTGAGTCATGAAATATGTTAATGCTTTCTGGCCTCACCGTTCTTTAGTGTGGTAAGGGACATGGAGGTGCCTAGTTTAAATTTTGGCCTCAGAATAGCTCCAGCTTCGGGCCAGGAAATAGTCGATTGAAATAATAGTTGTGGAAGCCATGTATCAGGCACCCACCGTGTGCTAGACCCAATACACTGAATGTAACAGAAACCCCATCTTGCCTCAAAGTCTGAGACCACTTTTAATGACCTTTCTGCCGTGATTAAAACCTTATAATCAAGTCTGCTAGTGCTGCAGAGGCTAGGTCTGAGCAAGGAAGACAATGGCAGATTCGGAGGACCAACAGAAGTCCTAGGAGAAGCCTGGTACAGAGGTGTGGCCTTGGTCGCGTCATCCATGTCTGAGATGCGGCTGCTGCTGAAGGTGAGATGTTGTCCTTCCGCATCCTAAGAGATTGACTCACTCCCGGGCATCTCCACAGTTGCTATTTTAGAAAGTGGCTCTAAACCTCTCCTAAGCACTTTAGAAGGATAATGAAAGAGGATGTGGCATTTCCATGATTTTACTTATTCTGTGCTCAGTGCCTCTGAAAATCAAGACATAAAACAATCATTTAAAAAATTTTTTTGTGGTTAATCCTCACCCAAGGATATGTTTTCCCCCACTGACTTTTAGAAAGAGTGGAAGAGAGGGGTAGAGGCAGACAGAGAGAAACATGGATGTGATAGAGAAACATTGATTGGTTGCCTGCTTTTCCCCTGCATTTGACCCAGGTGGGCATCTATCCTGCAGCCGAGGTGTGTGCCCCTGATTGGAATAGAAACTGAGACCCTTCAGTCTAACCACTGAGCCAAACTGGTCGGGGCAAAGACTACTTTTTAACTGCACCAACAAGAAAGAAGAATCAGAGCATGAGAGAACCAGCAGTGTTCAACATGTCCCCAATAAATACATTTTCTTTCTCTCCAGGTGCAACATAAAAACCCTTCTTGTCTTTGGATCTTAAAGCTGACATTCAATATTTGCTGTGAAATGTCTCCTTTGTTCATCCTGTTTACATAAGTGATAGTTAGGTGGAATGCACACCAGACACACTGCATTTTCTTTCTAATCTCATTTGACCTTGATGGGACTCAACAAATCCCCATCAGCTGACAGGAGAAATCAGATGCTGCATGCCACTCTCTTTCTCCAGCGAAGGCTTTATTCTGTTTATGCCCAATCATGCAATTAGATGAAGGGCACGCTGGCCTCATGGTGAACCAGCTGCCAAGAAGAAGGAGGGGAGCGTTCTGATAAACAGGCAAAGGGAAATGCAGCAGATGTCCACAGGAAACTATATTAGTTGCCCAAGGAGACCTCATAACCGCAAATATCACTGGAGCTGCAGGACTGAAACGGGGTCCAGCAGTTTCCAGTGGGAAGATGCCTCGCCCTGTCCCCATTATAATACAAGAACCGGAGTCGCGCCACTCTGTCAGCCTGACTCTCCATCACCCTTTGGGCAGGATGCTTGCAAAGGGTCACACCCATGGGATGTGGGCTTTCTCTCTCTGATGTTGATCACTCATCACTTATTCTGTTTTATGTTTCCCTCTATCTCAGTTTTCCACTCTTTATTTTAAAACATTTTATCTTTAAAGAATAGTATTGCTTTGTGCACATCATAAAAATGGACAATATACTGAAAGGTATAAAACGGTCCTCACTAACCCCCTTTTCCCCAAAGGTAACCACTATTAACTTTTTTTTTTCCTGGATCCTTTCAAGGGAAAAAAATGTCTTTGTACTCCTGAATGTTGTATGCTTAAAAACAATTTCCTATGCACAATGTCCTGCATTGCTATTTGTTTTTCATTTAATAATGGATTTTTGCACATTGGTCTAGCCAGGGGTCCTCAAACTACAGTCTGCGGGCCACATGCAGCCCGCCAAGGACATTTATCTGGCCCGTCGGGTGTTTTTGCCGCCTTGTTTTTTTACTTCAAAATAAGACATGTGCAGTGTGAATAGGAATTTGTTCATAGTTGTTGTTTTTTTAAACTATAGTCCAGCCCTCCAACGGTCTGAGGGACAGTGAACTGGCCCCTTGTTTAAAAAGTTTGAGGACCCCTCTCTAGTCCATCCACGCACAAACATTCCTTGTCTTAATTATTGCAATATCCTCTCGGCTGCCCTCCCTGCTACTGCAGTTCATTCCAGAGGAATCCTGCTAAAAGGTAAACAGATCAGGTCCCTACTTGCTCACACTGTCCTGTATCTTTCGCTTGCACTAAGGACAAAAACTGAGCTTGCTACCATCACCCGCCTCTCCAAGCCCAACCCCTGCTCACCCCTTGCTCATTGCGCTCAGTCACCCTGCTCATATAAGCCAAGCATGGTCCTGCCTCAGAGCCTTTGCACTTGCTGTTCCCGCTGTTTAAAGTGTATGCATTTATTTTCTACTCCTTAATTCTTTGCATGGCTGGCTCTTGCTTACCACTCTGGTCTCGTTTTAGACCATCCCCTCCCTGACCACCTGTTCTAAATCAGCCCCTCTCCACTGTCCTTCACACAGATCTTTATCTTCATAGATCCTACTACTAGCTGAAAATTACTATATTCAGTTATTAGTTTTCTGTCTCCCCCTACCACACACACTGGGATGGAAACTTCATGAGGAGATAGGAATTTTATCTGTCTTATCACCATTATAGTCCCAGTCCCTAGACCATTACTTCTCAGTGTGCATCAGAACTACTGGATTGCTGGGCCCTAACCGCAGAGGGTCTAATTCAGTAGGTCTGAGGTGGGCCTGGAAATTTGCATGTCTGACAAGTTCCCAGGTGATGCTGATGTTGCTGGTCCAGGGACCATGCTTTGGAACCACCTGTCTAGATAGTGCCTATTAGACACACAGTGGGTGTTGCATATATAACTATTACACGAAGGCAAGGGTCTCAATATAGGATCGGCCACCTTCTTTGTAGGGGCAGTTCCACCTTGTGATTCTGTTTCCACTTTTATATTTATTTATACATTCTTTGTGACACAAGGCCCCCAGTTTTTTTCAGCTCCACTGATTTGTCAGTGGATGATTAGAAACTTACAGTTTGGTCCACGGGGAGCCAGTTAGAGTTGCATCTGGTTCTCTGTCTCAGTAAAATGTCAAACTGGAAGGTGGTGTGACCCTCACCTGACACCTGACAGAGAACTTGACCCAGGACCCGTTGATCAGGCCTCCCCTGAAATTGTTTAACAACAGATCTGTTGGCATGGACTCTGTGTCAGTCGCTGGGAGGTGCTCAGCTGATCTACATGGACCTCAGGTTATGAAATACAGAGAGCATGGTGGCTTTTTGTGAGTCACAAAAACACCCTTGAGACTCTCACAAGGTCTATAACCTTTTCTCTGTGTACAAACTTGCTCTCACTTTTGTAAAAATTTAATTTCAGAAAGTTATAAGATACCCTAAACTCATTTTAAGGCCAAATTTAAAATTTTCACTCTAATCATTAGTTAGCTATTTGGCAAAACAACACATGCGCACACGCACACACACACAAAAACTGGACCCCCCATTTGTTGCTTAAATTCCCAAGGAATTGCAGCTTTAACTATAATAAGACAAACCTTAAAGCAAAACATTATAGATACTCATCTATAAAAAAAGCATGAGAGATACTCATCGTTATCATTGTCGAATGGGGAATGCATGATTGGAAACCCAGAAATGGAAATAGAATAGTGAGACTGAGCCCATAAAAATTCAAATGATCTGTACAAAGAAGAAGGAAAAAAACTCCTCCTAGTGTAGACTGTGGAGAAATCTATGGATCCTATGTTTCCCATCTATATATTTTCCACTTAAAGTGTCTGGGTGGCCCGTGGCCAACGCAGTGAGTCAAGACATAAGCTCACCAGGGCAAACAGGGTGAGACCACATCTATCAGTGGAGCCTGTCACTGGTTCATTATCTCATTAGCCATGGTTTGGGTTTTTCACATCTTTATTGTGATGTAATTCATATACCATGCAGTTCACCCATTTAAAGTATACAACTACGTGGTCTTAGTATGTTCACAAAGTTGTATAGCCCTCACCACTAATTTTAGACAATTTTTGTCATCCCCCAAAGAAACCCCAGGTACATTAGCAACCATTCCCCATTTCTCCCTCCAGCCAGGCCCAGGCAACCACGAATCTACTTTCTGTCTTGATAGATTTGTCTGTTCTGGCCGTTTCAGAACATTTGTGACTCACAAAATCGTCAATGGAATCATACAGTATGGGTTTCTTTCCCTTAAAAACATAATGTCCTTAAGGTTCCTCTGTGTTGTATCATGAATCCAAACGTCCTTCCTTTTCATTGCTGAGTAATATTTCATTGCACGGCTATGCCACGTTCTATTTGCCCACTCACCAGTGAATGGGCATTTGGCGCCTTTCCTCTGACCAGCGTGCATAGCGCTGCTGCCAACATTAGTGTGCATGTTTTGGCGTGAGCATGTTTCCATTGCTCTTGGGTTTAGCGGTGGTTTCCCTCTTAAAGATTTATCCAAAGAATTGTTCTTACTTTTGGTTTTCACTTTTTTTCTATTATAACCCCCCTGGAGAAACAAGCAGGCTTGGATCCTAAAGATTCAGAGCTCCTCTAAGCCCAGTCCAGACCCTTCTCTGCTCCTGTGTGATCTGGATGTGACTCAGTCTCACAGTGAGTGACTCCGCTGTGAGCATCAGCCCTCGGACTCTCTCACGAGATAGTGTGAAGACTCCTGACATCAATCAGATAGGATCTCTTGAGAAGATGCTCACCCACAGGTTAGTATGCAGAGAACCCCAGCGTCACAGGTGACGGCACCAGCCTTGAGGCCAGTGTCTGGGTGTAGAGGCACAGATAGTATAAAAACTCTTGACCATTTTCTCAAGAGTTTGGCTTTCTTTGGTACCAGAATTTGATTGCTTTCAGAATCCTGCAAGCCACCTCAGAGCAAGGCTTCCAGCCTGGTCCCCCTAGTCTGGGGGCAGGAGAAAGGTCAGGGTCATGTCTAATGATGGGGAGCCAGAGGAGCAAGCCCGCATTCTAAGGCCCACACTCCAGCTACGATTTCCCAAGACTAATTAAAAAGCACCTTGCTCTCTACAGACCCCCGAGGCACTTCCTTTTGTACAGTCGCTGTGCTCTTGACCTTCTTGTTGGCTCTGGGGTAGGGTGTGACCCTGCACCGTGGGGTGCATCTAATAAGGACCTCTTGTAGAGGCTCTGGGAGCACAGGTGGCAGAAGAAGGATCTAAAATATCTGAGCTTCCTCATGCGTCCTGACCAATCACCTGTGCCTCTTGCGCTTTAAAATGAGGCACCAGGAAGCTCTACTGATAAACATGTAAAAGATTAATTTAACAGGAAATGAGAGGGCAGCCATGCCTAGGCTCCAACTCCCATGTCACCAATTACTAGCTGTGTGATCTAGAACAAGTCTGTTCTCTCAGACTCAGTCTTCCCATCCAGTAAATGGGAATAATAGCAGTAATTGCCCGTTAGGGTCAGTGTGAGGATTATCTGACACAATGCCTATAGGGACTCTGGCATACCTTCAGAGTTCAATCAATGTTTGCTATAATTATTATATCACTTTTTAAGTCAGAATTAAGGACCTCAAGAAACCTAGTCATCCTCTCTAAGCTTTTCAGTAAGGCCGGTTTTCTATTGCTCAATTAATTGGAAGCACTTAATCTGGTACCAACTAGGCGTTAGACACCACAAAGAGGGCTGGGGACGAAATATAATCCCCCCCCGCCCCCCAGAAATGTAAAATTCAAGCTGCGAGAGAAATTTAGATGCGTGAAGTTCTTCATAAACATATGCACAGATAATGCTTAGAGTCAGTGATGTCCTGCTCAGAGAGGGAGGCAGCAGAAAAGGCCGACAGGCCTGAAGAGGCTTCGGGGAGGCAGCACCCCTGCCCTTGAAAGATAAGATAGGGTCACAGCAGCAGAACAGAGGGAGACAGCAGTGGGGAGGGGAGACTTGCATGAGCACAGGGTGTCCGGTGGGTCTGGACATGGCGTTTGATCTGGGGACCGAGCCAAGGGTCTCTAGCAATGCCATGCCCTGGGTCCTTCTACTCACCTGTTCTGATCCTAGTCCTTACATTGCAACCTCTACAACAAAGAAGTGTGTGTGGCTATAAGAGAGAAAAGGAGGAGGAGCTGTGTTGAGAGAGTTTGACTCTTAATGGAGACCATCGCACAGAGCAGCAGAGAGAAAGCCTCGGCTGTCCTGCCCCCTTCTCCGGGACCAGCACCTTCAGCATCTGTGGGAACCCAGCCCTTCATGGCCTTCAGTCCATGTGGTTTTGGGACAGGGATGACTACAGCCCCAGGGAGGGATGGGCACAGTCCCCACTCTGGTTCAGTGAAATGTGCCCCTGAGACGGTAGCTGCAACTGCTGTAGGGTGGCTGTGCCAGTAGGGTGTTCAGCCTGGACTTGGCTGCCGGCCATCTCGCCACCATGATAGATAAGTCTTTCTGGGAATAGAATAGGACACAGGGGAGCGAAGCCAAAAAATGAGGAAAGATGGATGCGAGATGCCACTGTCTGCACAGCTGGATCTTACCACACCAAAGCCCTGGCAGTTTCAGCCACACAGAGGGGAACATTTCCTTTTTGTTTTGCCTGCATCCCCACAGGCTAGGTTTCAGTCCATTGTTGCCAAAAGAATCCTGACTTATTCAGCAGCATTGTGTTGGCCTGACCCTAGCATAGACATTTGTAGTCCATAGTGTGTGACCAGAAATAATGGTGCCTCTATACCATTGTACGAGTGGTGGAGATCTCCATGCGTGTCCCTACGTGCACACAGGGACATGTCACGTGTTTGCGAGTGCGCAGATGTTAGAAGGAGAAACCAGGACCCTGCAAAAGATCTTTCTCTTCTTTGTGCTTTGACTCTGCTTACAGAATAACTCTCCCCAAACCTTTGATTTTGTTCCTCTTGTTCTCAAACACAATAGCATTCCTTGGATCTGTTAGGGTAGGTTTTGCGGGGCCCTAAGAAGCCAGGAAGAGATGGAGAAGGGGCCGAGGGGAAAGGAAGCTCCACATACCCCGTTTCCGTGTTTTCCCCTTTCGCCCAATTACCACGAGTCAGCTGGCATCCATTCATTTCCTACTTCATGCAGGGCTTTTAAACACGAAGCATTACCTCTCCTGTAATGGGACTTGTCTAACGATTTCCTGCGAAACGTCGTCGTGGGTCTCAGCAAAGATAATTCACTCGGTAGGAATCGCTTCCTGCTTCTCCACTAAGAACTAGACCTACCCCATTCTTTCCGGGAGCAAATGGGCCTCCGAATGCAAGAAGGGAGTCCAGGGATATTTACTCTAGCATCCATCACGGACTCAAGCCTGCCGCAGAGACTCAGATCAGGGAGGAGAGGGGGGAGGGGGTAAGGAGAGCATTCATGCTGAGGCAAGCCTGAAGCCAGGCAGTCTGAGCCCCTTGGAGAAATGGATGTACTCACCTCTCTGCTTTGGCTCTGGGGCACTTTCTCTCTGGGGCCACAGCAGCTGCAAGAATCTACAGCGTCCACCCTGTGCTACCAGGACCAGGGCAGGCCGGCCGCTGCAGCAGGAAGGGACTTTCCATTCGCCATCAGAAGGGAGTGTCCTTCAACAAAAGGAGCATTCGGGGCTGTTGGATCGCTTGTCTTCTCTCTTCTGCTCCTTCTCTGGTGCGAATGGAGCTCAAGGGAGCCCCAAGAGATGGGCTGGGTGCCAACCACACGCCACACCCTCCCTGGTACAGGTTGTTTTCCCAGTCTTGGAGCCTGGCGAGGAGGCGGCAGAGGGGTCCCCAGGCCACCCTCCTGGGGTGCCTGTCGGTGCGGCCGATGCTGGTGCACCCACGGGAAGCCCAAGGACAAGCACTTGCGTATTTATTTCTCCCGCTCCCATGTGATCTTATTTTTGGACTGGACACGAGAGCTATTTGGGGGCTGGCCAGCTGCCAGGTGAAAGGACAGTTAGCTCGTCCAAGTTGTCTCCATGCCCCTCGGAACTAGTCCCTGGTACCTTTCCCCACATTAGGCAGTGGGGAGGGGTCTCTCTCGGAGCCTTACTTTGAATACAGCCAAGCAATTGGCCCAAATGACTAACTTTATTTCCACTAGTTTACCCCCCTCTTGGAGGTTTCACAGAGGATAAGTGCAATGAACAAAGCAATTGCTTTTATGTCGGAGGCTGGCGATGCGTCATCTAGTCCACAAACCTAGGGCCGTCACGGACACACTGCTTTAGACACTCGGTCCCTCTTACCAACATGGGGGGGGGGGGAGAGGGGAAGGGGACCCCGGCCAGGGGAGGCACAGTGTCAAGGAGCTAGGCTCCAGTATTGACTCCCCCGACTCTGTGTTCCTCTGGCTGTTTCTGCTTCCAACTCATAGGCTTGTAAAATGTAGACGTTTATTGAACGGCCTGATTCCGATCCTTCCTCTTCAGACCTGAATGGAAGGTTCAGAGACACTCCTGCCTGACAAAGTGCCATTGGAGTGTCATGCTCTTCGCCATCATCACCCTTACTTGCTGAGCTCCTGCTTCATGTCCGTCGTACGCTGCCCACCTTTCCTGCACTGTGTCCCTCATCCTCACGACAGCCCGTGAGGAAGGCTGCCTTCTTCTGATCGACATCAGGGAGGCACAGGCTGGCTCCCAAGGTGAGCCTCCCTCTGTCTGACTCCAGGCAGACGCTCTCCGCCCTTGGGTCACTGTCTCCTGAAGCAACACATTCTTGAGATGTCCCTGTTACTTTCCTGTCCTCACAGGAAAAAACAAAAACCTCCCGGTGACTCAGTCCCATGACTTCAGTCCTCAATATTTTCCCCCCAAACTCAATTCTCAAAGGGGAGAAAAAGTGAATGAGGTTTTCGTCTGTTTGCAGTCCCAGGCAGTGATTCTAGGTACAGAATGGAGAGTCTCTAGCCTCCTTCTCCCGGTTTCCTGTGAGTAATTCACTGTGCAAACAGCACACCGTGAGGGGAGGGGATAGGGCTGGGCCACCCAGGCTGGGCTCCTTTCAAAGTGAATCGCCCTTTCTCTCTGCTAACCCGAGGGCGAGCCTGAGGTGGAGCCCAACGGCTTGTCCAACACTGCCCTCTGCAGGCCACTAAGCTGCATTACCCCCAGGATGATGGTTTCCAAGACTTTCCAAGGGGCACACCAAGGATTTGTTTTAGAGACTCACCTTCCAGGTTCTCAATTTCAATTTAGAGACTCACCTTCCAGGTTCAGACTGGCTGCCTGAGAATGTGTCTGGGTTCACACTCTTCACAAGTCTTGCCAAGTTGCCATTGCACCAAATGTCAAAGTCTCCAGGTCCAGGCCCCCAAACGGGAAGCTTCCTTTCATCATTTAATTCAGCTCCCCTTAATAATTGTTTAAGGATTTTTTTTAAATGTAACCGCCTTGTTTCTTCCATCCCTGGAACTGGAGGAAAAGTACTGTGAAAGAAAATGGTAGAAAAATATTGGAAAGGATGACAAATTAATAGGTACATTTAAAGAATGGTGTCACAGTTGAGTTTTTAAATCCCAATATGACAATATGCTGGAAGTTATCTTGAATAAATATGAACTTAATGATGAATGTTTAACGTATCCACTTGTAAATGTTGCTATAGGTAACATTGCTTTTCAAAATTCTTTTAAAAGGCACAGGAGCAAAAGTGGGTAAAAACTGCTATGCCCTAGTGCTGACTAATTAATTACAGGCTGCCACCCATCCATCCATATATCCAGCACACACTGAGCACCCAACATGTGCCAGGCATTGTTGCGGGCACGAGATAGAAAAATGGTGTAAAAAAAAAAAGGATAGGTAACATGCCAAATTCTAGGAAGTCGAGTGAGGGACACAGAATAATAATTCCTGCAATACATGTAAGAATTCACTTTGATAAGTACTTCCAAGGAGGGGTATTTGGAAATTAGAGAATGCATAATGGGGATGTACAATGTGCAATGAAGTTGGCCTAACTCCTGGGGGACGTGCCAGGGGGCCCTAGAGAAGTGAAGTCTAGACCAAGAATAAGATATCCAGGAACCTCTGTGGACCTCCATGAAGAAAGGTCATTTTAATGGGGGAGGATTGGGATTGGGTACAAATGGGATCAAACTTTGTAGCTGGTTGTTTTTAGAAAGGACCTTTGCCCTTAGACAAGTAGAACCCATATTATAAATCAGTGGCTCTCAACCAGGAGCCATGTTTCCTCAGGGGACACTTGGCAGTTTCTGGAGACATTCTTATTGCTATAACGGGACTGTACCAGTGGCGCCTACTGGGTCAGGGCCAGAATGCTACTAAACCTTCTACAAAGTACAAGACAGCCCCACAATGAAGAGGTGTCCAGTCTTAAAATTCAGTAGTGTCTAGGTTGAGAAATCCTGTTACAGATGAGGGCAGGGAAGGCCCAACAAGTGTCTACAGTGGATGTGGATTCATTCATTCATTCATTCATTCATTCATTCAACAAATCCTTATTCAGTGCCCACTGTGTTTAAGATACTATTCTGGGCATAATCCAGCCATACAAGGCATTCCCTAACTAAAATCATGGCTTCAAATGGCCTGTCTTAGTTGTGTTTCTGTCACCAGCATAAATTTCCACCATTAGAATGGTAGCAAAACTGGTCTTATTGTCTGTAGAAAGAAGACATTAAAATGCATTAATATCATTCATAAAATGGTCACCGGAGCATTGTTTGTACTGGTAAAAACAGCCTAAATGTTAACAGGGAATGGTTACTTAATTATGGTACAGCTATACAATGATATACTAAACAGCCAATAAGAAGGAAAGAGGCACATCTCTTTGAGATGCTGCTGAAAATAACCATGAAGTACTATTAATTGAAAAAAATTTCAAAATAGCAGATAGAATATAATTGATCTGATCTGTGTTTTTAAAAATTGGTTTATGTGTGTGTTTGCATATACATGCAGTTCCTGAAGAAATTCTCTCCAAATTGTTAAGCACAGCGACCTCTAGGGGGCAGAAGAAAACCCTTTAACATGTTCATTGAGAATTGCTCTCTACCCACCTCCTTCCTTCGCCTGATTAGATTGTCCCCAGCTCATCTTCTTCATTACTACCAGTATTCACCCATCACCACTTCTAGAAATCCTTGAACTTCCAGCACAATGGCACATCTCATTGTTAAGTCTAAAGTTGTTCCAAACTTGCCTCCAGCCAATCTTCACAAGCTCTTCTTGGGAGCTGCTCTCACTGTCCCAGCCCTGTTTCTGTCTCACCTCCCTGGAGCTTAAAAGCCACAGTGAACTCACCAGAACTCATCACTCTTTCAAAACTGGGTCATCTCTATGGCTGGAAAAAAAGTCCTTCTCTTTTTGTACCAGTACTAGTCAGGATAGCAGGGTTATCCTGTGGTTATACATAATCCCCAAATGACAGGGACTTAAAATAACAAAGGTGTATTTCTCACTCATTGACATTAACATGTCCATTGACAGGTTGGCTGGCAAGCTCTGCTCCGTGTCATTCTCAATCAGGGACCAGAGTGAGGGAAAGGGGAGCTATGCTCACTAACCAGCACCTGGAAGTTACCTCTACTCACATTTCATTGGCCAGAATAAGTTTGATGGCCACACCTAGCATTCAATGGGGTGGAGAATTTCAATCCTCTTATTTGCTCGAAAAGGGGGGAATCGTAACTATTTGGGGAAGGTGAATTCTGTGATTGTTGGGTGCAATATTCTACATTTGTCCATGAGGTCAAGTTTGCTAATCTTGTTCTCATAATCTACATCCTTACTCAGTTGTCTGGTCACTTCTGCTGTGGTTTCCATTGATCTTAGCTTTAGATTTCTACAACAGCCTTATAAGGTATGTACAAGGTATGGACAATTGAACTTTTTATCATTATGTATCCCTCGTTAGCTGTAGTAATGCTTTTTACCTTAAAATCTACTTTGATAGCCCTGACCGGTTTGGCTCGGTGGATGGAGCATTGGCCTGCAGACTGAAGGGTCCCAGGTTTGATTCTGGTCAAGGGCACGTACCTTGGTTGCTGGCATCTCCCCAGTGGGAGGCGTGCAGGAGGCAGCTGATCGATGTTTCTCTCTCATTGATGTTTCTAACTCTCTATCCCTCTCCCGTCCTCTCTGTAAAAAATCAATAAAATTTATTTTTAAAAATCTACTTTGATATTTACATGTACTATCAATATTAACATATTTTCCACCATTTATTTACTTTCAACATTTTTAAAACTGTAGATGTTTCTTATAAAGAGTATATAGATTCTTTTACCTAGTTCAATACTTCTTGACTTTTAATTGCATTATTTTGTTAACTTGCATTTAATGTAATTACTGATCTGTTTGGATTTAAATCTACCATCTTGTTAAATTTTTTTGTTTATCTCACATGCTCTGTGTTCTTTTTATTTTACTTTCCTGCCTGCCTTTGAAATGGTTGGATATTCTGTTTTCCCCTTTATAATGTTAGAAGTTGAATTCCTTGTTTACTGTTCTTTTAGAGGTTATCCTAGATATCAAAATATATATCTTTGATTTATCAAAGTTTAATCCAATTGGTATTTTTATCTTCTTTTGTAATAATACAAGGACCTTAGAATATTTTAATTTCATTTATCTCCCTCCTCCTGACTTATATGTACTTGTATATATATATATATATATATATATATATATATATATATATCCCCAGGTGGACATGGTTATGTTGTTTTTTACAATCTAATGCATTTGAATTCCCTTAAACCAACCTTTGCATTGCTCTTCATTTCTTCCTGCATCTATAACCTGTCATCTTAAATCATTTTCCTTCTGTGTAAAGAACACCATGTAGTATTTATTTCTGGTAAACAATCCTGAACAGCCCTAACCAGTTTGGCTCAGTGGCTAGAGTGTCAGCCTGTGACTGTAAGGTCCCAGGTTCAATTCCGGTCCAGAGCATGTACCTTGGTTGGGGGCACATCCCCAGTAGGGAGTGTGCAGAAGGCAGCTGATTGATGTTTAGCTTCTTAGTGGTCCTTCCAGAAGCAGTAAATATCCCAAAGGGAAAAGAATCCCCAGTTATTGGACTCACCTCCCTGAATATCTTTCCTCAGATCTTGATTTGGCAAGTTTTTCATTATATTTTTCACTTTTTGATGCCTTCAGGCTGATTTTAATTTTTTTATTTTTTTGTCCAGATTTTCTTACTGCCCTCAGCAGGAGAGCAAGCCCTAATTATCTCACCTGCTATTACCAGATGGTAGGAAATACAAATGCAGGAAGAAGGCCAGGTGTGTGTGCAAGTGCACACCTTATGTGGGTGGTGGGTATGGGGTTAACTAGAGTGCATGAGTCTATTTTTGCCTTATGAGAATGATAGTCTTATGTTGCCAGATGTTTTTCAATTGTTGTAGGAGAAGTAGGAAATGCAGGCTTTTCAAATGTGAAATCCCAATTTTCAATGGTGCATTTAAAAAATTTTTACTCTCAATAAACCAAACAAGACATATCTGCTGTCTAACCAGCAGTTGCCAACCTTTCGGACCTCACCGACCACCGGTTGGCGACTGCTGCTAAACCCAGCCCTCAGATACCAGTTTGAAACATCTGACTACAATCTGTGTTGATAGAAGAGGGGTGAAAGTTGGTTCTCCTTCATCATGAACTTTAGCCTCCAGTAGTTTGGATGACAGAGTAAATCCAGTCCCTCAGACAAAAAAAATAGCACTGAAACCAATTTATGTCTTTACTGAAATTTCCAAGATGCTAAGGGGGAGGATGGATTCCATTCATAGCACCAACAGCATTTCTGAAAAATCTCCCATACCCTCCTTGTGATAGCTCAGCGGCTACGCCAATCTCCTTTAATTTATCTCTTGAATTCCCTCAAGTTCAACCCATCCCTGGCTCTTACGTCTGTCACCTTCTGATCTATTTTGCTTTAGTAGGTAACACCCTGCTTTTATTTTGTGTGTGTGTGTGTGTGTGTGGACCCACCAAACCATCCCACCCACAGCACTGCACAATTCAGAATCCCTTCCCACGTTTTCCTACATTCTGCACAGGAAAAGCTTCAGAAGTTAGCTGGCCAAGACGAAATCCTCCTTCACAGGAAGTGGGGGTGGGAGGAACAATGCTATAAAGACTCTGAAATATGTATTTTTTCCTGTCTCCTCAGCTCTGCCATCTGGGATGGGGTGAAGCCAGGACCTGCAAAGGAGGCAGAGCCCATTTCTGGATGCTTTGGCACAACGTGAGTTCTCAGATGACTGTAGCTTATACTCTGTAGACAAGACAGGGACCCCTGCTTAAACCACTGCTCCTCCCACAAATGAGGGGTGAGAAGCCAGAAAAAAGAGAAATCAAATGTAGACTTTTCCTGACTTGTCTAATAAAAACAAGTAGGCAAAGCATGCCGCAGAATAGAAAGCATTTGATAAAAATAGCATCTGGTAAGCTTGGGACTCAAGCTGGAGTATTTCCCCACTAGTATCACAGTCATGTCTCGCTAGTTAATGAGAGGTTTAAAATGCTGCGTTTCTCCGACCAAAATACATTTCTTTCCCAAGATCTAATGGAGGAGGTGCCAGCACAAGCCTGAGACTGCCCCCCCCCACCGCCCCCGCTGGTTGTGGGTGTGGCTTCACCTCACACCTGCCTTTGACTTTGAGACCAGGGTTGGGCCCCTCTTATACCAGCTTGTGAGAGGAGAGATTGGGGAGAAGGTTTTCTAAACAAGTCAGTGTTGCTGAGTCATGGGGCCTAATTAGTAATAAGTGTGCAATCTTATTACTCCTTGGTGGGGGGCTCTATTTCAGCAGCCCTCAGGCAAAAGCTAAAGTAGAGGCTGCTGCCTCCCCTCCTCCCTCAGGCAGCTCCCAAAGCATCTGGGGGGGGGGGGCGGATTTCCTTTCTTCACATTCTCCTCCTGCTACTGAGGAGCCAGCAAGGGGTCCCCTTAGGTTAAGATGGGAGCCTAGAACCTGGCCATTCTCAAAGCACAGCCTAGAGCCCAGGGAATTACTTTCCTCATGACTGTCATCTCTATCGCCCACCTTTCCAGATCCCAGCTCCTCAATGCCCTGCTCTTTGTTGGGCTTTCTTTACAGAAAGCAAAGCTGAGCAAAACTAATCCTAGATGAGAACAAGTAGTCAAGTGGCCCCTTTTAAATGGCCTGGGTCATTATTTTTTTTAATTGTTTTTCTTTAAATCATGGTAAGATACATGCAACATGAAATTTACCATTGTAGCCATTTTAAGTATAGAGTTCAATGGCATTAAGTGCATTCACACTATTGTGCAATCATCACCACCCTCCATCCACAGAATTCTTTCATTTTGCAAAACTGAAACTCTGAGCCCATTAGATAATAACTCCTCCACTCAGCTCTCCCCTCCCCTCAGCCCTTGGCAACCACCATTCTACTTTCTGTCACTCAGAGTTTGACTGTTCTAGGTACCTCATGTGGGTAGAATCAGACACTATTTGTATTTTTGTGACTGGCTTATTTCACTTAGCACGATGTCTTCAAGGTGCATCCATGTTGTAGCAGGTGTCAGAATTCCCTTCCCTTTCAAGGCTGAATAACACTCCATTGTATGGCCATGCTGCCTTCAGTGTATCCGCTCACCCAGCAGCGCACACTGGGGTGCTTCCATCTTTTGGCCATTATGAATATGCTCCAATGAACATGGCTGCTCTTTTCAAGATGACTTTGACCTGTTTGTATTTAACAGGGTGCTTTAGGAAAGTAATCTATATGGTGTGCAATTTCAGGGACCTGAAGCAGGCTGTGGGAGCTGTTTTAGGTGGAAACAGACTCAGTGTCCCTCACACCAAACCACACCACGTTGCACATGGTTTGCAATGTGGCGTGGTTTGATGTGAGGCTGCCCCACGATGTATGTTCTGGAATCATGTGTTTTGTATAGACCCAATTAAAAAGGATACGAGGTTATGCTTAGTTTCTGACTATAGTTTCTGACTATAAACACATGGCCATGGGAACTCTGACAGCAGCAGACTATGAGGCAGCAATAGCAAGAGGTGATAGAGTGAAGCAGGTATAAGGCTTTGGCATCAAATCTGGCAAACATGTTTCCCCAACATGGGCTTCAAATGCCTTCCTGTCCTGACTCTTTAAGACTCTTGCTGATTCCATCTAACCCCTCCCCAAGCTCTCGTGTGTCTTCAACTGTCTTCAACTTTCCCGACATTAAAACAAAATGTCAAAGCAAAAGCATAGCCCCTCCCTGATCCCTGGCTAGCTCTCACTCCCACCCTCTCTCCATCTCCTCTCCTGGAGGCTTGTCTTCACTCTCTGATTCTACATCCCCCTCCCACTGGCTCTGGCTTTTGCCCTTAGTTGACCTGGTCTGGGTTCTATTATGACCTTGCTGGCCTGCTGGGGCGGGGGGACATCTGGTGGACCTGATCCCAGCCCCTGTTCAAGGCAAGAGCCTGGCATC
This sequence comes from Murina feae, assembly GCA_004026665.1. Lineage (NCBI taxonomy): Eukaryota > Metazoa > Chordata > Mammalia > Chiroptera > Vespertilionidae > Murina > Murina feae. The sequence continues at coordinate 24,608 of PVJC01010052.1, forward strand.
CTGAGAGTTTGGACAGCTTGCTTCAGAGGCAGCCCCTAGAATACCAAGGATACATATATATTTCTTCCTCCTCAAAAGAAAGCATATGGTGTTATCCTGGGGAAGGTATTTAATTTATGAAACCTCATCCTTGAAAACATGTGCAAATCATCTTTCAGATAGTGGAGCATAGAGATTAGGAGATCAACTCTATTACAGGCCTCAATGCCATTCCCAGCTCTGCCGGTTGCTAGCTGGAAGACCTTGGGCATCTTACTTAAACTCTCTGTTCCACCTCATCTCACCTTGCCTCTAAAACTGGCAGGTATAACAGCACCTACTTCATAGGACTGTTAGGAGAAATTAGTAAGATAACCTGTGCCAAGTGCTGAGCATGTGCATGGTTCATAAGAAGCCCTTCATAAGGAATAGCTTTCATTTATACTTTTCATTGGTGTAAGTTGAACTTAGTATTTACGTCTTCCTTGATTTCCATACCTGTAAAACTTGAATGAGCAAATGTGATAAGATGAAGTGGGTTATTGAAAACTAGTGGCCCGGTGCATGAAATTCATGCACATTAAAAGGGAATTAAGTAAAGGAAATATTTTAATATTGCTATTTGCCCTTTCTCTATAATAGAAGTGTTAGAGATGAAAGGACTATAGTAAAATGTATATTAAAATAGTATATAAATTTATTAATAAATGAACAATAACAAAATGACACATTGTGTTGCCAACAATGGCTTCATTAGGCTTCGAAGGTACTTTGTACCAATAGTTGGCCTTTAGACATATTCCCACCTCCCTGCCATCAGGGTCTGTTGTGCCGGTGAATGGATTGCTGACAACAAGCTGACCAAATGGCCGATTCTGTGAAAGATGGGGCTCCCATCACCCTGCTGTGTGGATCCTGGGTGTGGGTGCCATGCAGTGTGGGTCCTGGGTGTGGGTGCCGTGCTGTGTGGGTCCTGGATGCGGGAATCAGGCTCCCTTCTCCCTCCTCCCTCCTTTCAGACTCTGGGGTGCACCACGGGACCCAGAGTCAAGTCCCCGCACACCTGTGCAGGCCTCAAAATCACTTGAGACCCAGACCCTGCTGGCCCCACCCCCACTGGGCAAGACCCAGAACCAGCCGGCCACACACTTGTCAAGCCTGGCGCCCCAGGCAGCGCCACATCAGCACTGGGTGGGGACACATACAGGCAGCGCCACATCCCAGGTCAGGGACACAGGCAGGCAGTGCCACATCCCAGGTCAGGGACGCAGGCAGGCAGCCTCACCTCAGCACTGGGTGGGGACGCACACAGGCAGCGTGATGTGAGCGCAGGGCAGGCCTGCACATGCCTGCACTGGGGGTGGAAGTGCCTGCCCCCATCCTTGCCCAGCAGCTCCTGCCTGTTGACCGCTCACTGGTTGTCTCTGGGACACCATTAAGACTAATTAGCATATCCCCTCTTTATTATATAGATTCTCTAATTGGTTTCCTAATCAGAAACCCATCATAAGGACAGCATGAGGAGCTACAGGGATAAACATGGCATAGGGGCTGAAGAAAAGACAGAATCCTCAAATGAGGATGAGCACTTGTAGATGTTGGAGATAAACCAAAAGGCACGGAGTGGATTAGATGTTTGCCTCGGTGGTGAGCATCCGGTAGGATGAGTGACCTCTGCTATGCAAGGACATATGCAGATGATGGGAAGATAGCCATGGGAAATCTCTTGGAACTAAAATGAAATAATAGTCCACAGTCTGGCCACCAGATGAGGAATTTACTGTTTGATGAATCTGATAAAACTGTAGACCTCATTTTAAAATAAGCAGAATTATCCCAGGTACAGATTGCAGAGGACACGAGTAGGTATGTGGGTCTGGTAAAAGGGCTGAAATGTGGGCAGAAAGGGGAGGACATTGCAATAGAATTGGTACCTGCTGTTCCCCCTGTAAAGGCAGCTGGGCAGAGGCAGAGTCTTGACCTGTGCTATCCAGAGGGGAACTCAGAGCACGTGTGGCTCTGGAGCACCTGGAATGTGGCTAGTGGGGACTAAGATATGCTGTAAGCATAAAATACACACGGATTTCAAAACCCGAGTGGGGGAAAAAAGGAATGTAAATTATATCAGCAATTTTTTAAAAACCTCTTTCTACAGGAGGCTGCCAGGTGCTGGGGACACTCTGCATACTGAACTGGGTGTTGGCAACAGATGTGTTTATATTGATAAGAAACCATAAAGCTTTACACTGTAGTTTTGGGTACTTTACAAGAAGTAAACATCAATTAGAAAGCAAGAAATGCAAAATATTTTCCCCCACAAAGCAACCTTCAGACCCAGGTGGTTTCCTCTGACTTCTACCCAATATTTCAGAAATCATGCCAGCCTGCTACACGGTCTTCCAGAGAACACCCCCCACTGCTTTCCCTGGATCGGGAGAATCTGGATACCATCAACCAGCAGATAGGACAGGAAAGGGATATCACAGGTCAACCCCACCGGCATAAATGTCAACATCTGAAAACAAGCGTGAGCAGCCTGCATCCAGAGACTTTTAGAAAGGAGAGAAGCTTGGATTTCATGGCAGGATTTCTGTGGGTTGATGTGCTGCCAGGAGAGGCGGGGGAAGGGACAGTGTCATCAGGTAGGTGGGATACACATCTGGTGACAGAGGTTAGGAGGGTCTGGGTGACTCTCAGAGAGGGTCCTGGGCTGGGGTCACAGGCTGTGGGTAAGGGGTCCCTCTATGAGGACATGCATCTCTGTCCCCTGCTACGGCAAGGTCTGGAGGGATGAGGAGTTGGTAAACACCGGCTTGCAGTGAGGAAGGAATGAGCAGGGAAGGTGCACGTTCAGAGCTGGTGCAGCCACCACCTGCTCTCAGCCAGGCCTTAGACCAGGCTGCTCGGGCAGGTGCTCACATCACTGGCCAGCAGACCGTGGAGCACACCAGCCTCATCCATCAAACACCAGAGCACCAGCCCAGCAGCTCACCTTCCACATGAGTTAGCACTACCTGTCCACCAGGGTTCGTCATTGAAGGTCAAGCTAATTCATTAGAGAGTGCCATGTGGACAGTCGGTATATCAGTGGTTTTTAAAATACTGATTATATATTAAAGTGATAACAGTTTGAATATAAATGTTGGGTTGAATACTGAAATTTAAGTTCTATTTTTTTACTTTTGTAATGTGGCTGCTAGAGAATGTAAAATTACACACATGGCTCATATTCATGACTTCATTTATAGTTTTGTTCCACTGCGCAGGTCCCCACAGCCCCGCATTCCCCTTGCCCCACCCAGATTCAATAGGACAAGTGATTTAACCTGTCAAAAGTCTCGGTTTCCTCATCAGCAAAAGAGTGGTTGTGAGAATGAAAGTCATTAAAAGTCATTAGTAGAGTGCCTTGCTCATAGTAGGTATTGGACAAATGTGGATGAGTTTTCCTGTTGTTATTTAAACCCAATGAGCCATGTGTTTACCATGTGTCGGCAGCATGATGTGTTTAAGGCGCTGCTTGAGGAAGCCTCAGTCTACTCAATGTGAGAGGGAAGTCTGATCATCTTTAAGAGCAGCGGTCCTCGGCTGGGGGCAGTTTTGCCTTCGAGGGCCCTCTGCTGATTTCTGAGACATGTTTGCTTGTCCAAACCTGGGGAGGAGGTTTGCTACTGGCATCTACTGGGGATAGGCCAGAGATGCTGGTGAACAGCCTACAATGCTTGCACAGGTGCCTCCATGTGCTATTTGAAGAGGTGTGCCTCCACCGGGC
>PVJC01010052.1:28455-44573 GCA_004026665.1 Murina feae
GGGGCAGGGGGGACATGGTTTGAAGTCATTCAAGGTTTCTTCTTGTCAACTGAGGATTTTGAAATTGTTTAGTTGTAACTTGTTACAAAGGCATAGTCTTCAACAGGGAATTTAGTGAATAATTTAGTTTGGATTATTTTTTCTAAAATATGTCTCACTCTATAAAGTCCAGTCCCCAAAGTATGAGAATAAATCCTCTCTGCTGTCCCTGGGCACTTTTGATCTGAATGGCCCCTTGGCCCTTTGTCTGCATGTGGACCAGACCTGGTAAATGATGACATCTCAGGTTTCCTTGGATCTTCTGTCAGGCACATACAATTAAATTAGTTCTGCAAACCTTGCAAAGAGGAAGCAAGTGTGTTACAGTTCAGGTAATTTTGCATTCCAACCACAAGGGGGCATTCTCCACTACACCATGGGCATCTATGGTCCATGTAAAGGCACTGAAAGATGAGTGTTAGCAAAGGATGGCTTGGAGGGGACTGTTACTGCTCCTCCCTCCCCCCTAAAGTGGCTGAGTGATGTGGCTTTGCAGTTAGACCTCAGCCTGGGACTCTAGAATGGGGTTTCTGAAAGTGTGACCCACTTCATCACCCATAGCAGCTCATGGGAAGTTGTTAGCAAAACAGATTCTTGGACCTGTCCCAGAGCAGCTACATCGGAACCTCTGGGGTGGATCCCAGTGCTGCTGCTTTAACAAGTGTCACCTCCTTGCCCTCGCCTTCGGGTGATGGCGACACAGGCTCAAGCTTGAGAACCATAGCTCCTTGGTCTTCCTGGTTAATGGCCCAGGACACAGAACCACGTTGCTATCTAATCTCATCACACTTCTGCCAAGAGGTGAAATCTAAGCGCCCACGTTCTTGATGCCCAACATCTATTCAGGTCACTTACCTGAGAACACCTGAGGACTCTGAGGTCAGTCACTCTGCATGACCCTGTGCAGTCCCTGAGCCCTCAGCAACAGGAAGGAGCAGCTGCTATGTTAAGGTTTCAGCCCTCTCTAGCCTCCAGTCTCCTGCAGAAGGTGGGATTGCCCCCGGGGACCAAAGACCAAGGGGGCTGAATGGCATGGTTCTGACTGCAATGTAAACACACAGCCTGCGTCTTGCCCTTCCTGTCCTTGCTCTTCCTGTCTCTCACCCAACCGCCCCAGGCCCTCCCCGCCTCCCTCCTGCTCAGCCACCCACCCTAGGTTGCCCCTAGTCTCCTCATCCTTTCCCCTCACTTCCTAGCTCTTATCCCATCCCCCATTACCTCATTCACAAAAGGCTAGTGATAGATCCAGCAAAAGCAAGCAGATGGCAGGGGGAAAGGACAGAACTGAGTGGGAAAGGACAGATTCTGTTCAGGGGAAAGACTGAGAACACTCAAGTACTTGAGTGTTTGAGTAATTGTTGCTCCTGTCCCCGTTGCTGTGCTGGTCTGGGGAAGGAGCCGACTCTGTGGGTGCAGCGGGTGGGAGAAGCTCGTGAGGGCAATGCGACTTGAGCTAAGCCTTGGCAAATGAGGGGGCTTCAGGTGGGCAGCAGAAAGGGAGAGGCCATCCCAGCCTCCTGGAAGGGAGGAGCTGGGTTGCAAGGGGAGCATCGGGCAGCTTAGGGGGGGTAGAGGGTGTAATGGGGAGTCATGGGAAGGGAGGCTGGATGGATCCCCAGTCTGAGGAGGTGACAGTTGAAGTTTGAGTTCGATGATAGAAGTCTTAGGGAGATACAGTAGGTTCTTGAGCAGAGAATATAAGAACACATTATACCAGGATTGTAAAGGCATTTTCTGTGGCAGGGGTCACAACCTCAAACTCCTACAGGTGAGAAGCAGGCCAGGGACGAAGCAGTCGTGTGGAGTAGCTGTCGTGAGCTGGAGAACGTGTCCCCTTTAAAGCAGGCAGCTGCTACCTCAGAAATTCGGACGGTTGTTCCCACGGGGAGATAGAAGCCCAGAGCTGCCAAACCTTCCAGTTTCTTGAGAGAAGTCAGAACTTCTTTTGTTCTGTTTTTTTCCTTTTTAATGTGAAGTTTCTTCATTTTTATTTATAGCAGCTAATTTAAAGACTTTAAATATGAGCCTGGGGTTGATGACTTCTGACCTGCATTTTTGACATGACCTGGGGGTTTGTACCACACTCTCAAAATACTATTACTATTGTTTCTTCTTGGTTTGTTTCTCACTCTTCCCTATCAAATCCATGTATTATGAACGGAAAATAAATATCACATTTGCTGAACATTAACACTGCTTTAAACACTTCGCATGGATTATGCCACTTAACCCTCACACTGTCCTGTAAGGTTAGTGGCTTCTATTTGGAGATAACAGATCTAAGGCTCCAAATCATCTAATATAATAAAAGAGAAACATGCCTCCACAGGGCGTGCGGGAGCGTCTGCTGCACAGTGCGGAGAATCTGAAGCCAGTCCGCTGCCCGGCTCCATCCCGGGTGTGTTTGCTCAGCAGCAGGACCCCGCCGAGGGATCCTGCACCAGCGTCCGCCCCTGGCTCGCCACGCAGCTCTGCGCCAGGTGTGTCCCCTCAGCGGTGGGGGCCCACCAGGCGTGTGGGATCGTGGGCCCTCTGGTGGGAAACGTCCAGGCCTGCACTCACCAGCCCTCCCACCCCCAGTGCACGAACCCTGAAGGGGCTGTGGGCAGCCTGAAAATGGCCCTCAGCCCCTCACCCAGGCTGGCCAGGCATGCCAGCAGGTGGACATCCCCACCCCCCACCCCCCGAGGTGTCCCAGACTGCAAGAGGGCACAGGCCGGGCTGAGGGACCCCCCTCTTCCCCCGCCAAGTGCACAAATTTTTGTGTACCGGACCCCTAGTACAGTTAATAAGTGGGGGAGCCAGGACGCAAAGCCAGGTGCGCAGGTTCCTGAGCCATGCGTTCAATCTACATGTTATTTCCTTTCCTATGTAATTCAGCTACCACATTTCACCATGCATTCCCTCGTCTAAGCATGAGTGATATTCACGAGGTTGCATTTACCGTCTTGTGTTAAAATAACAGATTCGCTTTTTTTTTTCTTCCCTTTTTACTGCCCATGCCTTGGTAAATAAGGCATCTGAGTCTGTTCTGGTCAGTTTGACAAACCTTTATTGAGTACCCAACATGCCATGCACTGTGCTGGGCATCAGAAGTCCAGCTTCATGAAACTGTCTTAATAGGGGATGCTGACAAATAGAAATGCAAAATGTCAGCCTATGAGAGGATATCATGTTGGGATAAGGGCATCGTCAGTGCAGTGAGATTATACAGTGAAGACCTGAATGTGGGAGCAATGTCATGGGGGCTAAGTGTCCAAGGGCTGTGAGGAACCTCAGGACTCAAGAGGCTGACCACTGGAGGAACCAGAGGGGGCAGGGAAGAGAGGGGAGTGGTGACCATGCACCAAGGGGAGCCAGGGGACAGCAGGGGTGACTCTAACCTGTGAGGGTGAATACATAGGAAGAAGAGCCAGTGCCTGAGGAGGCAGGGCTGATGGGCTGAGGGGTGGACCCCATGGAGAGAATAAAGGTCTGTGTGTAGAGGGAGTGAATGAGGTTAATCAACTGAAAGGCAGGAAGAGGGCAGTGTCTCCGCTCAGCCTGGCACGCAGACAGGACGGACCACCTGGCAGGCTGCGCCACCTCTCATTGACTGTGGACAAGCTGCTTTACCCCTTTGATCCTCGGTTTCCTCATCCGGAAGACGGAGTCTGTCACTCATACAGTTTGGTGAGTATTGCGTAAGACGCCTGGCCCAGGGCAATCACCCAGACAATGTGAGTCAGTATTGTAGGCATTTGGTAAATGTTTGTTGAGTTAATGAATGAGAGCAATGGTGTAAGCCATTCCCAGTGACACCCACTGGAGGTGAGTGATCAGGGCAGGAGCTTAAGCTTGAGACCGGCCCACGATTCCACTTGTCTTGTGAGGACTGGGGGATAAGGGTCCCATTCAAATGAACTTTATCACAAACTCCACACGAAGCCATCCGGTCCTCTTGAGAAGCGGCCAGCCCGACAGGCAAGTCTGATCAAAGATCCTGCCGTTTAATCAGCCATAATTTGGTGCCAAGGCCGCTGATTTTCCCCAGATGATTTGTCTGAATCTACATGCCTGAGGTTTCATCACTCCCTGCAGGTGCAGACAGCCCCGCCGCCGCCGCCACCGGAACCCTCCCTCCTGGGCAGCTGCAGCAACCCAGCACCTGGCACAGACAAGCCCATCTGGTGGTGCTACACAGCAGCCGTTGAGGATGCTCGCCAGCCAGGCTGGCTCTGAAGATTGGTGGAGATAGCTGCCCGCCCTTGCTCCCAAATAACATGAAGCAGGACTGTCTCCGAGCCAGGTGGGTAGCTCCAGGTGACCTGGGGAATGTCCAGCGGACCCAGGAGAGGAGAGAAAGGCTCTGTAAAATGGTTGCAATCACGCTTCCCATGTCCGTCATCATTTTTGTTTAAGGATCTCAGCTGCTGGGGATGCATGTGAGTTTTTCTCCAGGGTTTCTGTGCCGGCAGCTGTGTGCCTTGATTTTCAGGCCGTGATGAGACCCCCTGAAGGGAGGGAACACAAAAGGGGACGTCTGGGTAATTTATTTATTTTTAATGAAATAATTGCAGTGGGCCCAAAAATAAGCTGTGTGCTGGATTCCTCTGTGGAGTAGGACACACTCAGGGCTGCACTTTCTGAATCGGCAGGTGTGTGGCCAGACCCAGACACCTGTATGGTTCCATAGCTCCTTAGGCCTGCCTCCCATCACCTGGGGCACTGGTTTATAATTCAGGTTCTTCAGCCCCACCCCGGACTCACTAAATAGACAGCCCTAGGGCGTGACCAGCTTCATTTGTAACAGGTTCCTCCTCAATTCTTGAACACATATATGTTTGAGAACAGTTGCATAAATGATTCTGACCCACCACGCCTCTGCCCAACAACAACGAAGCTTGAATTTTTGTTTCCTGACCCAACTAGACTTCCCTCAGCAACCAAGCAAAGTGTTGGGCAATAGAACACAAAGAAGCAAAGAAAGTAGAAAAGTGATGTAATCTGAGGCCATGGTGAGGCTGAGGCCAGCGAATGTGATGGAAAAACACCAGGCTCCTCACCTTGACTGCAACAAAGCTGTGGAGGGTGCAAGGGAGTGTGTGAAAAACCTGAAAACTGTCAACGCCACATAGCTCTTCAGTGAAGGAACATTGTAGTGTCCAACTTCCTTCCAGAGGAGGAGCTGTGGCAGCTAAGTGTGCATGGCTCTTTATTCCCCTGGCCTGGGAAACTTGGACCCCAGAGGTCAGCCGCCCAGCCCTGGCCTCAGCCTGCAGGGTCAGACCTCAAGGGAGCAGGGGCTTAGTTCATGTGCCTGGGTAGTGTTGTCGGGCAGGCTCTGCTGCCAGTCCCACGGAGCCTTCGCCGTCCTGTGTCCTGGGTCCCCTCTCCTGGAGGCCATCAGCCAGCATAAACTGTGTGAGTCCCTGGGGAGCCAGTAGAGAGCCAATTCTCTAGGAACCCAGTTGGTCAGACAATGGCCATTCTGTTCCTGCATTCTCTGGCCCCCAGGCGGCTAACCCAGATACCACCCTTGTGCCCTTTGGGGGCAGGCAAGTTTAAAACTCTCCTTTCAACTTTGACCCCATAAGTCATAGGCTGAGAAGGTACACTTTTCTCCCCAAAGCACAGTTTTGCCATACTCTTTGACCATGGCCCTCAAGAGGGTCTTTTTTTTCTTCCTCTGCTGCAGCTGCTGATCCCTGGGACCACTCAACTCTTTAACTTGGTGGATCTGACAGAATGAAGCTCATAATAGGCAGTTGCAGACACGTGATCACTTTGTACTCAGTGATTCAATGTTTTGTCTATACTAGGGCCCGGTAACATATCAAGAGTTGTTTCTCGAAAGGTGCATGACCTTGAGCTAGAATCACAGGACTGTATCATGATTCTCCCACTGCGTTTTTTGCAATTTGTCTTTTACTTGACAGGGGGGTATGCTGGTATATCTCTAACCATTGGGCCCCTCAGAACTTTACAGTGGCTGGAGCTAGTCCCTGAATCTTGATAGCATCCATGCCCCACCCTATGGAATGCACTTATCAAGGCTTCCAGTGTTTGACCATCTTTTGCTTATCGTGTCTGATCAGCCTTATCCCATCAACCTAACTCTAGCGGATCAGTGTGATGTTCTGTGGGATGTCCAGGTGGTCCAGCTCTCTTTGGACTATGTATGACAGAAGATGAGGGAGTTAAAAGAGCATGGAAGCAAAACTGGATATAAGTGTTGTCGATTTCATGATCATTTGAACTGTTTCTGATCCTCTTTTCCATTAAAAATATAAAATACATTCTCTGCACAAAGAGCCACATCCATCTACCTTAGGCCTGATTAATCCCTGACAGCAAAAATACCACAGCCAGCAGGACAGCTGCATCAGGGCTATGACTGGGTTGAGTTGCAGTCATTCTCCAGATCCATTCATCTGGTCTCTGCAGGGGTCTGGTAGGCAAATTACATGAAAATACAGAAGGACCACCACGTCTGAATCATTTAGAGTTTTACTGGTGACACCAATCCTTTCCATGCAGGAGGGAGGGTGCAGCTTCAGAGTTTCCATTTGACCTCTCCCACTACGAAAGCTCTTACGCCAAAGGCCAAGGACCTTTCTCTTCAGGATCTACCTCCTGCTTCGGTTCACAGGGTCTGGATCTGAAAATTTACTTCATCCAGGAACTCAGTGGGGACCATGGCTTCGTATTAGGACAATTGCCTTCAGTCTCTTGCTCCTCCCCGCTCGCTGTGTTGTTCGTTGGTTTGTTTGTTGTTATAGATATCACACATCACCTGTGACCTGCCCATCTTTTTGGCTCCTAGGAATGCCATGCTCTGTCAGTAATCTCCACAATTCCCTGCAGGTTAGCCTCCTTAGCTGCTCCTCTAAACCTGCCAGCTGGCTTCTGATGATTGACACCTGGCCTCTGTTACTTGCGAATGGACGGTCATCCCCATGGATATTAACAAGCCTAGCTCTGTGACCACCGCTCTGGACCACAGAGAAGCGCCAGTACTGAACTTCTGGTGTGTCCTCTAGGCCGCCTCATGGGACAGGATCCTAAGGTCCCTGGTCCTTATATAATGTATGTATATATCCCAACCTTCTCATTTCCTTCACCCCTTGGTTTTTCCCCTCTACTGTCTTTCAGAGTTAAAGCACTTTGTTCGGTGTGGGCTGTCACTTTCTGCAGGTTTCAAAGAGCTATTGGGTTTGCTGTCTATTGCTGTGGAACAAATTCCCTCAAAACCTGGTAGCTTAGAACAGCATACATTATCTCACAGAAGTGACATCTCATCACATCTACCATATTCTACTTGATAGAGGTGAGTCTGTGGTCCAGCCCATACTCCGGGGGAAGGATTACACAAGAGTGTTAATACCAGGAGGCAGGGGTTATTGGGGGCCATTTGGGGGGCTGCCTACCATAGCTACCCTAGCAACAAGTGCACCTCTTAGGGTCCTTGAAAGGGTTTTAAATCTCATGTCTCAAGGAAGAACATCCAAGTCAAAATTTTTGAGTCTTATACTCTTGATCAAGAACCCTCAGATCTAATCCCTGAAGTCCTTCGCTGGCTCCTGCTGACACTTGCTAGCTCATCCTTACAGCTGTCATTGTATTGTCTCTTTCCTCCCTCTTCAGGCCCAGCAGGTCCTGGAATTTAATCCTAGTTATCAAAAGGTGAGGGCAGTTTTTGAGAGGCCTTGTTGCGGCCTGCCATTACATTTATTTACTTACTTATTCAAGCAGCGGCTTGAATGTCGGTGCCATTCTAGTCCCTGAGAGTCATTAGTGAACAGTTCCCTCTCTCTGCAGGCTCACAGCCTAGTGACAGGAGTTAGGTGATAACTGCATGAACAATCATAGGAAATCTGGCCTTGTGTTAAAGTGCTAGAAAGAGAATAAAGGAAAGCAGAGGCATAGAGACTGAAGCGGGAGAGTTCAGAGTTGATGTCTGAATCGAGACCCTGGCCTGGAAAGATGTGGACAGAAGTGGTCCAGGTGGAGGGACAGCCTTGGGGGGGACAGCTTGGCCTGCTCTGGGATCATGAGCGAGGTGGTGGTGCAGAAGGAGGCCGGAAAAGTAATCGGGGACCAGATCCTGACCTTTCAGGACGTGGCCCTATCCCATTAAAAGGATTTGAAGTAGAGCATTAACAATCTGATTTATAACTTTAAAGTTTAACTTTGGCTGCTGAGTGGAACATGGTTTATGAGGGGGCAAAAGCGGAAGCGGGAGACCACAGAGAGGCAGTCATGTGGCACACGGGAGACCGTGGCTCCTGGGACAGTGGGAGCTCGTACCTCTCCCACAGTAGACATTATCAGTGTCTGTTTGTTGTTGTTGTTGTTGTTGTTGTTGTTGTTGTTAATCCCCACCCAAGGATGTTCTTCCATTGATTTAGAGAGAGCGGGAGAGAGGGAAAGACAGAGAAATAGCCATGTGAGAGAAACACATCAATTTGTTGCCTCCCGAATGAGCCCTGACCAGTGCCTGGGCCAAGGAAGAGCCTGCAACCAAGGTCCATGCCTTTGGAGCAAACCCGGGACCCTTTGGTCTGCATGCTGATGCTCTATCCACTGAGCCAAACCAGCTAGGGCAGTGTCTGTTGTTTTTGTTCTTTTTTTAATTAAACACTAAAAAAATCTTAAATTACTGTTGACATTCACTAGCATGTTAGTTTCAAGTATACAGCATAAGAGTTAGACATTTTTATAAATTACGAAGGTAGTGTTTTGATTTTGTCAGTAAAAGCACCAAGACCCCCTTCCTCCTTCCAGTGGACCTTTCAATTATACTCTTTCTTAGTTCCCTTTTTATTTGAGATTAAACATGTTCAGTTCCCCTCTAAGTTATTTTAAATGTTATGCTCCATCACAGCCAAATTACCTTGTGTTTATCAGTAGAAGCATGTTCTTAAAATGGGTTCTTTGTTTTTTCCCATCTTCCGTTCCTGTTCGGCTTTTCAGAACCTTAGTCATCCTTCCTCCTCCTCTTTCTCTCTCTTTTTTAATCTTCTTGTAAGGCTTGAATTTGCTCAAATCATATCCCAATTTTTATGTCAATTTCTCCTCATACTGTTAAAAGATAAACTGGGGCATATTAAAAATTTTAAGAATTTATCTGAGCAAAAATCAACTCAAGCCAGGTAGCACCAAACCAGAAGTAGTGAGGGGCAAGTATGGAAGCAAAGAAAGGAAGTTATTTGATTGGCTATAGCTTAAAGCCTGGTTGGCTATCCGTGATTGGTTGTCTGTAAGTTTCAACTCGGTATCCCTGAAGCATAGATTTTGATTTGCTTAAATAGGTCTCCGGGACATTAAAGTCACCTCAGACAAATGGCCTCCTTGTTAATTAGCTTAATAATAAGTGCACTTTGCTGTTCTGCAACAAGGAAGGACATGAAGGCTGAGCAAAGCTTGCCACAATTGAAATCAGTCACGCTTAGTCATGATCATGCACTTCTTAAACACTTACCATGTATCAGACATCAAGCTAATTTTGCCCCATTTAATTTTTATGACAATCCTAGGAAGTGGTCGGCGATTTCTGTTGTCCCCATTTTAAAGAAGAAGAGAAGCTCTAGGAAGCTAGGCAAATTTCCCTAGGCTCCATGCTTGAGCGAGTATTTTAAGGTTGGCTAACCCAACTTGAAGTCAGAAGGATGTGGAGCTATGTGAGCACAGTCTACAGTTCTATTCTCTGAACATAAGTGAAGTGAACAATTTGCAAATTCAAGTTCTAATGCACATAAGCACTTATTTATTTTCTGAGGCAACCATTCAGGCATTTTCCATAGCAACCCCATAGCTCTGAGGGTAAGCATAGGCCTTGATTGAATGTGATGCTGCTGTCAGTCCAGATTTGTGCTTATAGATGTGTGACGGTCCCTGGAGGCTGCAGGACACTTAGATGTAGCCCATCAGTGGCTTCTGTCCATTGCACGTCCACTCCGAGGACACAGAGTGGTGAAACTGCTAAGCCCATGCTAGTCTAATGACTCTTCATTTACAGGCCTGCCCATTGTTAATAACATTTGGCCGTCACACATGCATACACACACACACACACACACACACACACACACACACACACACACACGGATTAGGATGTACTGGGAGATGTGACTTCTGTAAAGGAAGCTGAACATCCAGAAATTGCCACCTGGCTATCTTATGTTTTTTTTGTGTGTGTGTTTTGTTTTGTTTTTACACAATAAGACAGCCTCTCAAGACGGCACATTTTGGGGCAGGCTGGCAGCGTCATCTGTAGCTCGCTTCCTCTCCATTCTTCCTGCTCCCAGCTGCTGTGTCCAGCTCGGTGGCCTGAGCGGAGTAGGAAGTGGGTCAGTGGATGAAGAATCTAAGGCTGCGCCTGCCTTGTTCTCTGGTTGTGGCTGCTGACAGGACAGGCCCCTTCTCTCTGTCTTTGCTCATGCTGCCATGAAGATTTCTTTCCCACAGTTTGAAACCTTAATGAAACCTCTTCTAGTGCAGTCGGACCCTCATTCTCTACGTAAAGAGAATGTGCTTTATGAAGGTTGGTACATCTTCCCAGAGGAAGGCAAATAAGATTTGGAGCTGGTCAGCATAAGATTTCACCAACTAGTACCCATGACTATTACTATTAGTAGTACCACTATGCTCCTAGCACCATTGCTACTGCCACTGCTACTGCTAGCACTACTGATAAAATCCTTAGTGCAGGATCCATGTCTTCTTAGTCTCTTATATTCTTGAAGAGTGCCGAGAACACAATAGACATTTATTAAACACTCAACATTATGCTTGAGTTTCACCACCTGTAAAATACCCACCAGTGTTTCCCAAAGTTCAGTCATTTCCCCATTACTTTTGCTGCACCGCTATACAATTATATTTTTCAGTATTTTTAAATGCATCAATCACTTTTGTTTTACTTGATTTCTTCTATAATCTATCTATAATAATAAAAGCATAATATGCTAATTAGACTGGACAGCCAAACGAACTTCCGGATGTCATTCTGGATGAAGCCATGGCAGCGGGGGCCAAGGCAGAGGAGGTTAGGGGCGATCAGGCAGGTAGGTGAGTAGTTAGGGGTGATCATGCAGGCAGGCAGAATGGTTAGGGGTGATCAGGCAGGCAGGCAAGCAGTTAGGAGCCAGCAGTCCTGCAGTGGGATCAAACCTAAACTGGCAGTCGGACAATGCTTGAGGGGTCCCAGATTGCGAGAGGGTGCCTCATTCCTCCAGTGGGAAACATCCAGCTGCCTCATTCCTCCGGTGGGAAACATCTGAGGTGCGACTTTTACATAATTTCCCAGTTTCTCTGTAGAGTTCAGTTCCAGTCACTTGCTCTAGTTGCTGACGTACTAACACACCCCTGTTGGCTGTCTTCCTTTTCTCCCACCACCTCCCAACCCTTTACCAGTGTCCCTGTTCCTCCCACTTAAGCTGACTTCTCTGAAATATTTGTTTCCAGGTCTGCATCTCAGGAAGCCCAAACAAAGTCAGGGGCTGCCTGCAAACCAGGGTACAATTGTCATTTTGTCACTTTCCGGTTGAGGTTTGCATGATATGTGCTCTATTCAACTGTACACTGTCCATGCAGATTTATCAAATCATGAGCGGGAACAAGTTCAACCACACTCAGCAAATACTTTTTTCCAGGTCGTGTTTTTCTACTGAAGGGAGAATTTGAAATATTTTCTGGAGAAAAAAAAGTTGAAGTAAATCTAAACAGTTTCCTATACTAATGGCTCTTTCCAATGCACACACATGAACACGAGACCAAGGTTTTATTTGGATATGACTTGCAGCGGAGGAGAATCAATCTGCTTAATTAAGTCCTGGGAGTTATTAAGCAGGGAAATTGGTTATAAATGCAAATAATTACCTTGAGACAATAGTTGAAGGAGATATTCACCAAGTAGTAGTATTATTATAATAGTGATCATGGTTAATAATTCCAAAATCCTCACAATTTTATCACACGTGCTCTCATTTTGTTGAACCTGCTCTATAAAAGCTAGGTCATTGCCTCTGGCAAAAACCCAGTCCCGTGAATAAAAACAACAGAAAAACTACTTGGATCAAAGGGGCAAGTTTATTCTGCTTGTTGATCGAGATGTTTGATTTATTTTCTACTTTGTCTTTTCAGAAAAATTCAACACAAGGGCAGTTCCTTTGAAAGACTCCTACTTGCTTACTTGACATTCAGACTGTTCTTTCCGCTCTTGGTGAGGCTGCTTTCCAGTGGAACTCAGTGGTCACCACAGAAATGGTGCAGATTTCTAGGTGCTGGGAATACGGCAGTGAGCAAAGGAGAACAAGACCTAGAGTTTGCGGAGCTTATAGACCAGTGAGAAGTTTAAGCCATTAGTCAAACAAACAAATATTAATAAAGTATAAGTGCTATGAAGGAAGAAGATGATATGTTTTCAGAGAGAAATCAAGGAAGTATTATTTGTATGAGGATTATCAATTGGAGGTGATGTTTAGTTGGGAGTAGCAGAAACTTGATAAACAATAGCTCAGACAACTTAGGGTTTGTTTCTTCCCCTAGGGCAGGTGTGGCGAACGTCTGGCCCGAGGACCATATAAGGCCCCCAAAATCATTTGGTCTGGCCCTGCCAACGCATTAGGAGTGAGTGAGTTAAATATTTGACCAAATATGGCAGGCTGAGTTTTAGGTTGATAATTTTGTATGGCCCACAAATGGTGTTACAAATATCCAAATGGCCCTTGGCAGAAAAGAAGTTCCCCACTCCTGCAGGGGGATGAGAAGTCCAGAAATAAGCAGACCAGGGTTGGTTTTGTAGCTCCTTTTCAATATCATCAGGGTCTTAGGTTCCTTCTAACTTTCTGACCTGCCATGATTAGAGGATGGTCCCTGACCTCATGCCCAGTAGAAGTCTGTGAGAGTACCAGGCCATCATGAGAGAGGTCCAGACACAGGCAAGGAAGGAGGGCCAAATACAAACAGGCCTAGCTTGCTTGCCAGTTAATTCGAATTGGCCCCCCTTTATGGGAAATTTTCTGGAAGCACAATCTAGCAGCGTTTGCTCACACCTTATTGGCTAGAACAGTGTCACATGGCCACCCCCATTATGAGAGGGACCGGGAAATGTAGTGCTTTAAGGAGAACTTCATCACCAACAAAATCAGAATACCATTGGTAAGAAAGAAGGGAGAGTGGATCCTCACTAGGTAACTAGCAATCTCTGCCACAGAATAAAGGTGGGGAAAATCCTCTGTTAGGTCCTCCTGCCCAGTGCCATTTGCGAAAATAGAAAGGGACTGAGTTTGGTAAAGCAGAGCAGAAACTTTATTCTTTGATCAAGGAATGGAGTAAGGTGAGCTCATGCTCTAAAGACACTTTCTTCCCAACTGGGGAGAGGCCTTCTGTATTTATAGGCTATGGGGTGAAGTGATTAAATCCTTTTAGGCCATGTGGAGATGTTTTTCTGTTGCACTTGACCCTTTTGCACACGGTCCTTTTTGCACACGGTGCTCCTTCCCCACCTTGGTTTTTGCAGTTGGCACCTTGGCCTTTGCAGTCAGTACCTTGCGGTCAGGAATCTTGGTCAGGAATCTTTTTCAGTTCCCATAGGCAAGCATTGTTTGTGACAGTTTAGGTCTTGAGAAATGTTAGGTCTTTTGCATGACAGTCCAGTGACACTCCTTTGGGGAAGTGACATCTAAGCTAAGACCTAAAAATGAAGAATTACCTATGCTGATAGCAGTGGAGAGGCCTTCTGGAAAAGACTGAGGGAAAGAAGGGGGGCGGGGAGGGGGAAGGACTTAACTTTCCAGGTGGAGCATCCCATGATGAGCAATGTGAGAATATTCCAGCCCTTTCTTGGTTTCCCATGCAAAGGCACGAGGTCTACAATTAAGTAATAAAAGAATTCTGAGCAGGACTATTACATGACTGTTCTCAGAAAGAGAATATTCTATATCACCGTTTCTCTGTGACTCATCCCTTCCCAAATACCTTCAATTTTGAGCACTTGGAACTTTTTCCACCGAAAGAATGAAATGGTGGTCCCTCTTCCTGCCAAACTCCTGATCAGCTTTGTTCTGGATTTTGGAAAAAAAGAAATCCTGTTTCCTGCCCTTGTTTCCTGGCTGCTGCCTCTGATTCCACCCACTTCTTGGTCTCACAGTGTCTATTTCCGCCTCAAGCTCTCTAACAAGCCCATAGATCACTTTCCTCATCCACAGTAACTAGTTAGTCATACAGACATATCAGAGTGGAAAATAACTCCTCTCTTTCCTGGGTCTTTTTTTCCCCCTTGGATTACTTCGTTTGTTTTTTTCTTAGGTTAATTTCTCAGACTCTTCCCTGCAAGGGCAGAAAGAACCTAAGCAGGTGTTGAGGGCCTGGTTCTCCTGGGGAATATACTGGAGCAATGTTGGTTCAAGGTCGGATATGATGTAATCAGGACACGGGCAACAAAACGAAGACAAGGAAAACACCAGGCTTTTCTATCTTGGGTGTGGAGATTGAGATATAACGGCCAGGAGGGGAAGTAAAAGGTACCTTATCAAAGAAGACAGCTTCTGGGTTTGCATAAATTCTCCTGCTTCTAGGCTGTCTGATCTTAAGCCAGTTATTTGACTGCTTTAAGATTTTTTAAAATGTATTTTTATTTTTTAATTTCTAGGAAAGGAAATAATAGTGCCTAGTTAATCAAGTTATGTGAGGATTAAATAAAACGATAGCCATAAAATGCTTGTCGTAGTGCTACAGAGCAAGCACTCAGCAAATGATCATTATTACTACTATTTGGATTTAGACAATGTGTGTTTTTTGATTAAAATATTCCAGCCTTGAGAAAAAATATATGGAAGACCACTGATTTCTTCCTGGAGAGACTGGCTTGGGGATAGATGACATGTGTAAGATAGGCATCCACCTTGAGCCTTTCCTCCATGGAGATCTGAGGGACAGATTATAAACTTCTTAGAGTGAGGGCTATGTGGGATAATGATATATCTCCAAAGTGTTCTCAATTTTGAGGTCAGCCCCCACTATCCCACTCACCTGGGAAGTGCTAAGGATGAGGGAGAGATGGCCTGCTCTGGATTCTCTCTAGCGTGTCAGTGGATTAGTCTATCAGCAAATGAGGAGAATCCCAGCTGGGAATACAGATTTGGGAATCGTGTTTCTCACTCTCTTGATGGCACAGAGGAATATCTCTTTGAAAATTTCTACCAGTCTGTAAAAACTGTTCTGTTGTTGGCTGTAATTCAGAGGTTCCTTTCTCTAGTCCACTAAACCACTAGCTTTTAGAAATTAATTGTTGGCACCATGAGTATGTCTGTTAGACATGTCAACGGCATTTATATCTTTGTTTTATCAAGTCAGGATAGGCTAATTTATGCTGTGGCAAACAACAGCTCTACAATCTCAGTGGCTGAAAACCACAAAAGGTTATTTTCTTCACACTGCACATCTAGATCCATGTCAACTGTCCCTGACAGGGAGAAGAGGGGCACATAAAATCATATTCTGATTCTTATAGCCCACTGCCCCCATTCCAATTGCTCAAGCAGTAGCCATGCCTAACTTTAACAAAGAGTTCTCTTGTCACTGTTAGGATGTTTCCCATTTAATGGGCCTATCTGTAGTCAGTATGATCTGAGGGTGTTTTGAACCTTTGAAATCACCTGGCTTGAAACTAACTGTAGAGGACTAACCAATAATCCAAGAAAAATGAGGCAAAATGGGGAGTCTGCTAAAAGTCTCTCTTGAAAAAAACACACAGTCATGTTTTATATGCTCAGTATATTCAAAATCAAACCTGTTCTATGTCTTACATTTGAACCTTCGTATAGAAACAAAGTTTGGGCCATAAAACAGTCAAGGCATGTGCAATAGTAAGGGTGATTTTCCTTAACAAAGTGTCAAAATAATCTTCTATAATAAAAGCAAAACATGCAAATGTGACCATCACCACCAGCCAATCAGAGTGGCTGTATGCAAATTAACCCAGCCAAGATGGAGGCCAACAGCCAATCAGAGCGGCTGTATGCAAATTAACCCAGCCAAGATGGAGGCCAACAGCCACGGAACTTGAGCAAACCTAAGGGTTCTGTTGCAACTGC
>PVJC01010053.1:0-44477 GCA_004026665.1 Murina feae
GGAGGGATGAGATTGAGGGCCTGGGAATTGGAAGAGGCCACAAATGAGAGACCACCATGAATTGCTAGATTATGAATCTTTATGAAACGATGAAGAGGAAAAAATATTGTTACTGCTTTATCCAAAAGTATTTTCTCCTGTATTTATCATTAAAAATAAAGAAGGTAACAGCCTTCTGCATCACATTCTTGATTTAATAGGTTCCTTGTTGTGCCTCTCTACTACTACAGCTTGCGCTTTTACTAGGTTGTTGCATCTTAACTTTAATTTCTATTCTAAAGAGACTGATACAATTAGTTCATATACTGATTTTTAACTTTAATTTGCTTTCTGAATATGTAATGCAGTCAGCATAGTACAAAGGGTTAAACACTGGTGTCTCTCTTTTACTCCTCCCCTGACTCGTCCCCTTCCTGGGGCAAACAGTGTTATCATTATCATGTGTTTCTCTACAATGTGCAGAGGTTGGCAGATTTGTCTATGTTCTTCAGTTTCCCTCCCTTCCTTTCTTGTATAAATGGAGGCATGCAGAATATACTATTCTGTCCAGTTGTTTTCACATTGTTTGTAAATTATTCTGCACCAGTACACTGAGAGCAGTCTCCTTGTTTCGTGTAGGATAGTATTCTGGTGTATCATTATGCTGTAACTTATTTAGCCACGGTGCTATTGGTGGGCATGTGAGATGTTTTCAGTTTGCTCATTTAAACAATGCTGCAATTTATAAAATTGCACACATGGTTAGATTCCTTTAGAAATAAATGGAAACCAATAGCTGAAACATGGTTTTAGGATTGCCCCTGGAAGTTAGGGCTCTGTTATTGTGACCCAGTCCGGTGTTCCTTGGAACCCTCACCAGGAAAGTAGATGTTACTGAAGAAGGAAACAGGATTTAATGACCACATAAGCTTGGAAAATGCACTGTTCTCTATTTTCTCTTAGAGCTTTGTAAAATAATCAGCATGTTAAAGGCTTAAAGTACTCATGGTTTTTAATGACAACAAACTATCCAAGAATTTTTTCAGACTTATTTGAGCATCATATGTTTCAAGATGTCTATTCATATCTGTCAAGACAGTTTGTGGGAAAAACAGTTTGGAAAATGATGGCCTGTGTGATTCCTGTCTCCCAGGTTCTAGTTCCATAGATAGAGAAAATAGCTAAATGTTTGATTTCTCAGCTGACGGATGGCTTGCCTTTGCAGTCCTGTTTCTGGACACCTGTAGTTTGCTCACTTTTCTGGTCCCAATATTTAATGTGAGACACACCTTATTTGGAAAGCTGTGTGGCAGGACCATCTTCTGTCCATGGGCCTGAAGGCAGTGAGAGCAGATACTCTGGGTGGAGCCTAGTTTGAATGAAAGCCTCGAGCTATGGAATCCTGCTGTACTTGGAGACTTTGGAGACAAGCAGTTCCTTTGGCTCAGATCTGGAGTATAGTGGTGGGTGAAGGAGAGTGATGGGACTTTGTAAGTTAAGCAGCTTTCCAGGAGAAGTTTCAGTTTGCAGTTGGTTGTAGAACATGGAAAGGAAAGTGGTAGATCTTTTTTTCTCTAGTGCACTGATTTCAATGGCGGGGGCGGGAAGGGGGCAGATGATTTTGCCTCCTCTGCTCCTTCCCCCGGGAATGTTTGACCATGTGTGGAGTCGTTTTTGTTTCTCACAACTGGGAAGGTGCTGTTGGCACCAGTCTAAAATGCCAGAAGTGTCCCATGGAGAAACCTGCTCTAGTGGGACCCTTCTGGGGTTGGGGACTTAGTATATTGTCATTATTTCTTTGTCTTAGTATCTCAAGTGACATAAGTCAGCTTTGTATCATTTTGGACTGCTGATGTTGCCATTATGCTAACATTTCATTATATAAATTCAGGACATGAATTCACATTTCTGCAATTTAAAAAGCTCTGAAAATGTACAGTTTCTTCATAATTTATTGAACAGTAATACCGCACCTGCAGGGACTTATGGTTCATGTGTTTGACTGCAGATCTGTCTTCTGGTTCTCAATGCTCTGTATCATCTTTCTAAAAATCTGAAAAATATTGTGTTTGAAATACTTTAAGCCCCAAAGGTGTATGATAAGTAATTGTGAAAAACTTCTTTTAGTCCTCACCCAAGGATATGTTTGTTTTTTTAGAGAGAGAGGGAGGGAGGAAGAGAGAAATGTCATTTGCCTCCTGTACACGTTCACAACTTAGATATGTGCCCTAAACGGGAGTTGAACCCACAACTTTCTGTGTATGGGATGATGTTCCAACCCACTGAGCACACCAGCCAGGGAAGGGATTGTGAATTTATATATTGATGTAAATTTTTGCCCAGTTTGGTTTCTTTTAAGAAATTAGGAATGGTTAGGATGTTTATTGATTTTTTTTTAAATTCCAAAAATGATTTAAGATAATTGAGAAGAATCTCATCTGTGTAGTACTTACTGTTTGCTAGGGGCTGTTCTCAACACATTACGTGTTTTAACTAATCATCAGAATTCTGTTATTGGCAAGTGGGGAAACTGGCACAGTAGCACCCCGTAGCTAGTAAATGGCACAGCTGGGCTTAGAACTCAGGCACAGAAGGAAATCTTCCATAACCTCAGCAGCTAGAGAGGGCTGCTGTTTGTCTCTGGCTGTATCTCCTACAGCCTGCCTCCCCAACCCCTCTGCCCTACTCCCTGTGGTTTTACATAAATGTCTATGTTAAATACTTTCCAAACTCTGATTGTTAAATGGCTGCTTAAGCTGTTACAAGCATAGTTGAGTGAACCATAATTTATTTAAACAGTCTTCTATTGTTGGCATTTAGGCTGTTTTCAGTTTTCACAATAGAACATGGGCATGAGCATGTTTATGTATAAATATTTGTCTATATCAGTGATTATTTCTTTTATATATTTTTTATTGATTTCAGGGAGGGAGGGAGGGAAGGAGGGAGGGAGGGAGGAAGGGAGAAAGGAAGGGAGGGAGAGAAACATCAATGTTAAAGAATAATTGATTAGCTGCCACCCTGGGGGCCTAGCCCACAACCCCAGTGTGTGCCCTGACTAGAAATCAAACCATGACCTCCTAGGTCAGCGGTTCTCAACCTATGGGTCGTGACCCCTTTGGAGGTCAAATGACTCTTTCACAGGGGTCGCCTAAAACCATCCTGCATGTCAGATATGTGCAGTATGATTCATAACAGTAGCAACATTACAGTTATGAAGTAGCAATGAAAATAATTTTATGGTTGGGTCACAACATGAGGAACTGTATTTAAAGAGCCAGAAGGTTGAGCACCACTGTCCTAGTTCATAGGTCGAGTCAACCATTGATTATTTCTTTAGGGAATAGTTTTCAAAGGGAATCACTTGATGTCGGTAACTTTCTACAGACCCTTCATGTATGCTGCCAGACACTCCAGTTTATCCTCTCACGAGCACTTCCCCCTCAGCAGCATCCATTGTTCAAATACTGTTTTCTCTGTTTTTGATTCTGAGATGAAGTAGCTGGTGTTTTCTGAGAAGGTGGACAGATGGCTGGACATTTAGTATGATTTTTTAATTTGTTAGGAAATTAGAGGTAAAAATAAAAAAGAAATTTCCTAGGGGAAAAAAGCACCCAAATTAAGTTGTTGGAACAACTAATATTTAAAACCTTAAAACCAGAGGTGCGATGGGGGCATCACCTTCCCCTGATGGCAGGGTCACCTGCTGCCCCTGAGGGCTCCCGGGCTGTGAGAGGGGGCAGGCTGGGCTGAGGGAACCCCCCTCCAGTGCATGAATTTCATGCACCGAGCCTCTAGTAATTACAATAATAGCAAACCCTTGTAGTGCTTCTTAGGTGGCAGGCACTGTTCCAAGTGCTTACATATGTTAACTCATTTAACCTCACAGCAACTCTGTTAGTTGCTACTATTATCATTTCCAGATAAATAATGAGAAGCATAGAGGAGGTACGTACCATGATGATCATAGACCTTCAGCTACAGAGCGGCTGAATCAGGACCTGAACCCAGGCAAAGCCTGCATCTGCCAGTTTGAGGGGCATCCATTAGGGGGCTGGTGCTATACTCTGGGCATGACTGACAGTCCAGCTGTGGGTCTGCAGAGAAATGGAAAGATCATAAAGGTTTGCAAAAGGAAATCCATCTGAGTTGGTGACTGAATGTAAAGGAAAGTCTAGCCCAGGTTTTCTGGTGAGTGACGTGCTAACATAAATCGAACAGCAAAGACCAGAGGAGAAGGAGGGGCAAGATTTTGGGGAGGTGGAGATGATTTTAGTTTGGGGTTGGTCAGATGGGAGGGATCTGAAAGATGAAGATGCTCAGAAGGCCAGTATCTCTACATTATTGAGGAATTGTTAGCTTTGAAGCTCACCAATTTTGTTGTGATAGTTTACTTACCAAAAAGTAATTCTCTTTACATATTTCCAGTATGTACTTTATGAGAAGGTTTTGTAGATTTCAGAGCTGTGGACAAAAATTTTATTGATTGCTGGGTTTTCATGTGTCAAACATTCAAATTTGTGGTATTTTAATATCTTTTTAAAAACTCGTTTTAATGCCTGTAGACAACTTTATAATGTGATTGTATGATTATTTGCATAATCAGTAATCTTCGAATAGGTAAGTTATTGACATTTTTCTTTATTATGGATAATTTTACAGTTAATGTCTTTGTGCAGAAAACACTTCAAGCATTTAGCAACAATTGTTTCCTTGAAGGTAGATCAGAATTAAAATGACTAGATCTTAGTACAAATTATGAAATTACATTTTTGTGTGAATTGATGTCCCCCAAGTATGTGCAAAATCCACCTCTTAATCGGGCTGTGGTGACGGTTTTTCTGATGATCTCTGTGGCGCGATCATTCATTTCCTACTTTGTGTAACAGATTCTGTAATCACAGTCAGATGATGACTTCCTATACTGTGTGTTTATTTCAGTGTAACCCATACCTGATTCCCACAGGGTATTGCCATGCTCTACAAATCTAATCAGGTAAGAAAGCGGAGATAATGATCATGGTTCTTTAACTCAGTCAAAGTATTGGTGCCAGGGTGGTATTTAAAGTTACTTGAGAGTCATTCGGCTAACGTCTAGCTGATGGTGGGAGAGACACCTGGAATCCACTATCAGATGCCTATTCTTCGGTGTGCATTTTGCCTGTTTCTGTCTGATAAGTGGTGGAGAATTAAAGCCATTACATGGATCATTCAGGACAAAAACAAAGCTTACTTTAAATTATCTGGTTATTTTTGGACAAAATTATAATGACTTTTTGTCTGAAATTAAGCCCATAATTATCTTAGTTTTCTAGTTTTTTTTACATTTTGCCCAGTGGAAAAAAATTTTACTTTCTGAGTTGTCCAGTATTGTTGTTGCGTTGGTTGGGCATTGTTAAGTGCACGGAGAGGTTGCCAGTTCCATTCCCCATCAGGGCACATGCCTGAATTGCAGGCTTGAGCACACAGGAAGCCAATCTTTGTTTCGCTCTCACTTCGATGTTTCTCTCTCTCCATTCCTCTGTTTCAAAATCAATTTTTTAAAACCTTTAAAAGAAATTTTAGTTTCCAACTTTTAATTTCTGTAATTTTTCCACCTCAGTTTTCCACAGCCACCATCCCTATTTTGTGTAATTTTATTGAAGTTACTAATTCCTGCCTCAAGAGCCATAGGATCTGGCTTTTCTGGATTATTCCCAAATGTAAATTTTGAGAAGCCTAGAATCAGGCTATTTCTCTGTCACTTTAAAATTTTCTGCATTTATAAACTGATTTTTTTTCTCTGAACCTTTTAATGAATTTGCATTGTGAGTTGTTGTGAAAGTTCATTATTTAGGGATTGCTTATTAGCCTGGTTACTCACCAGAGTGACACCTTAAAAAGAAAGTTTGTCCATTCATCTGTGTTTTCCCAGATCCCTCCTCCAAATAACCATCAACTAGGAGAATTGTAATATGCAAATAAGCCATCTGCAATGTCCAAATGGGAAAATAGCTTCCAGTTCTTACTCAGAGACCTGCCAGGGGCTGGGTGGTAATCTCAATAGCTTTCTTAAGAGGGAGGGGATTTCTAAAGAAGTAGCTTGATGAAACTGTTTCCGTGATGATAGGGACACTGGAATTGGGTGCTCAGGCTGCTTGTGAGGGAAATGTCTCCTGTTTCCAGATTCAGCCTTTACCTGTAGGACACGTGTGTTTCATCATAGATGTCCTCAACTTATTTTTGTATCCCTCTACAAAGATTTAAAAAAAAAGCAATACCAACTCAAAATGTAAGACTGTTTTCTGAGATTAAGCAATACCTGTGGTTTTCTGATGCAGCCTTAAGCCTGTCTTACTCCCTGAGAAAGGGTGCCCTTGTTTCCTAATTTTCAAAATGAGGAAGGTCAGAGGCAGCCGTGATGGGTCAAGATGGTGGATCTGGAGCCTGGCCTGCTGGTCCTTCATTTGGCAGAATGTGGGCTGGGACATGGGAACAAAGGCACGAAATTGTGACATCTCCTGCCTTGGTCTGTGAGGGTGAAGACGCTGCTGGCCATTGTATTGCAGAATGCAGTTACACCTGCTCTTTCCTCAGGCTTCCACTTCTCCTGAGGTTTGGGGGATCATTGTCCTTGAGCTGGCTGCTGATTGGAAGAGGAATTATCTGCTGTTAAAATTTAACCCAGTTTTCAGCTCTATCATTTCCTACACTCATACATGCAAGCATGCACACACACATGCCTACAAGCCTGCGTACACAATGTACTTTTCTGGATCATATTGAGGATATGTTATATACATATACCATGGCCTTCACCTCCAAATATCTAAATGTTTATTTTTTAAGAATTGGGATAGTCTCTTATATAACCACAATACATTCCTCAACTTCAGTAAATTTAGCTCTGGTACTTGTTTAAAAAAAAAAAAACTAATCTAATACCTATATTCTAGCATGGCCAGTTAACTCAGTGACATATTTTATATTTAGGCTAGTGTGAGATTCCCTCTAATTGCATTCATTAGCTTTCTTAAGCTGAAACACTTGGACAGTCTTGTTTTTTTTTTTTTATCTCTCATGACATTGACAGTTTTCAGGAAAGATATCCCTTCCCCCTAAAAAAAAAAAATAGAATGGTCCTAAGTTTGGCATTGTTTGCTACTTTCTTAAGATTAGATTCTGGCTATACAATCTCGATTGGACTATTTAAT
The DNA here is from genome assembly GCA_004026665.1 of Murina feae. NCBI lineage: Eukaryota > Metazoa > Chordata > Mammalia > Chiroptera > Vespertilionidae > Murina > Murina feae. The sequence continues at coordinate 7,173 of PVJC01010053.1, forward strand.
AGGTGATGCCGTGTCCCTCTCAGGACATCTCCTCTGGAGGCAAATTATGCCCATTGGTGATCAGAACTTCCTTCTCTCTGCCAAGGTCCTGCCCAGTTTCTTGACTATATCATCACTGTTTTCTTTTTCTTCTAAGTCTATGAGGAGACACTTTAAGATCGTGCGAATATCCTGCTTCTCACCAAAATCAATGCAATATTTAGAGTCCTTTGGTGGTTTTCACTGGATCCAGGCTTTGCTATGATAGGTGCACAATCACAGTTTTTCAACTCAGTATTGCTTCTATGTTTACTGATTCATTAGCTTCACTGTGAGCAGGAATCCTGCCTTCATCCCTGTCTGTCTGCCTATCTTGCTGTCCACCTCTCAGCTGTTATTCCTATGGACCCATGAATTCCTGTTGTCCAGTGGTTTTAAGTCACTATTGAACTCAATTATTTTGGTGCTCAAATTGCCCCAGCATTGGCCAGTGGAAGCTCCTTCAAACTGGCTCTTGTAATATTTCCCCATCTTTTTTTTTTTAAATTCATTTTTGCTTTGTACCTACTCTAGCCCAGCCCTGAAATTAACAATTTCTTGGAGGAGCCCAGGTTCATTTTAGTGGAGCAAAGGTGAGCATTTTAAGTCATGTTTTCATTATCCTCCAGGACAGCGATTTTCAACCGGTGTGCCACAAGGATTTTTAACTCATGCACTTCCTGGCTAGTCAGCGGCGCTGACCTCTTTTCCCTTCGATTGTCAAATAAAACATGACAACAGCTGATACAACAATAGCCATCTGGTGTGAATGCCTTGTCTTGAACCATAAATATATAGGCCATCTTATTGGTCACATGGCATAATAAGGTTGTATCTGATTGATTAATTTTTGGTACCAGAAATTCTTATATACAAGTTTAGGCACCTGATTTTTTTAAAAAGTCACATTGGAGCAAAAAAGGGGTAGATAATGACTACTATTATTTTTTTAAATAAATCAATTAAAATACCAATTGTTTTTGTCAATAGGCAAAAAAATATATTTTGTGGTGTGCCACAGAATTTTATTTTGTTTAAGTATTTCAAGATGAAAAAGGTTGAAAAGCTGCTGTAGGCTGTAATGCATGTTGAGCCAAGGTTTTGGAAAATGCCAATTGCTTGGTTGATGAATTTTGGATCAAGTAGAAATGTTGGGGGAATGAGGAAGGAAAGCTGTGATTTGTAATGGAAGAATATATATTCAGAGTACGTCTGAGATGAAGATTGTTCCTGTGTTTAATTTATTCATAAGCCTTGGCTAGAGTTAGCTGGACAGATGGTGTTTCTTTCCCTGTGGCCATACCTTTTTGGGAGGGCCTGGCCTGCATGTTAATGAACATGCCTGGTCTCTCGCCTGCCTGCACTCAGCTGCCCTGCTGTCTCACCGAGCTCTGCAGGCTCTCCTTCAACGTGGGATCCTCCCGTGTGAATGAACGTGGAGGAGGTGAGGAGGATGCCCCGGCTCCCAGGGTGGGAGCAGCCTGCGGTTCCATTGCCTTCATGTCTGCTGTGGACTGGGTCCTGGTCCAGGAGCCACACCTTGTGCTATGGAGTCAAAGGAGCAGAATCCTAACTTCAGGGCTTTGGAGATACGGTTCCTTTTGAACAGTCCACCTTCCCTCATTGTCTCCCCTACTTCACATGATGTTTTCCAACATTTTCTTACTGTCAGGAGCTATTTAAAAAGTATTCCTGCATGTCTCATCACGGGATCCTCTCAACAGTAGCCTGCTTGTGTGGTAATCGGGTAGAGGTTAATTCCCTTCTACAGGTGAGGAAACTAGACAAAGAGAGTAACTTTCCAAAGGGGAAGCAGCTGGTAAGTGGCAGAAGCAGACTTCAGCCCAGCGTTTCTGCCTCTCAATTCTGTATTCATTCACCTTGGTCTTGGAAATTCAGAGACTGAAGATGGCAAGTGAGCCCCTTAGAAGTGGTCTAGGAATGGGAATTGCTGGGGGCAGGAACTGGGGCAGATCCTTACTTAAAAAAAAATATTCCAGAGTAGGAGAGGAGAGGAGAGGGGAGGGGAGGGGAGGGGAGGGGAGGAGAAAGTGAGAAGGAAGAGAGGGGAGAAGAGAGAAACATCAATTGGTTGCCTCCTGCACATGCCCCAACTGGGGATCGAACCCACAACCTGGGTGTGTGCCCTGACCTGGAATTGAATGTGCAACCTTTTGGTGTACAGAATGATGCTCCAGCCAAGTGAGCCACCCAGCCAGGGCAACTCCTTCCTTCTTAATTCGCATCCTATATGTGGCTTCATATATCGAGGTCAGTGTGAAAGAGACTGAGGTCATTGTGCATCCTCATGGAGAACCTCATTTTCCCAACATTTCTACTTGATCCAAAATTCAGAAAGTAGGTCCTAAACCCCAGGGTGACCCTGAGGCCATTACAGAGAACTGTTCCAATCAGTCTCGCTATTTGTGGTGGAGGAAGCAGAGCTGAAAGGACGGTCTTTTCTCCTTGTCTTTGTTTTGGGCTTCCTTAGCTGATCCCCTTATTTGAGCTGATGGGCTCTCCTGTGGGGATGGGAGGGGGTAGTTATCCTCCTATTTCTCTGGTTACAGCTCACAGAGGGAGGCTCTGGCCCGAGGACACGGCAGATGGAGCCTGTGTGAGTCCCGCAGGTGCAGGTCTGGAATGGGTTCTGAACCCTACCTGGCACCTATTCCTTTTGTTGCCTCCATATGTCGGGATCTTGCCTCCTATGAGTATTCCCAGATTTCCTCTGGCCCAGGGCTGGCTTGTGTTGTTGAGGGGACCTTTGTGACAGGCAGTTGAGGAGGTGGCCTGAAGTTAGAGAACCACACAGCTGCCCCTGCAAGAAGCTTCGCTGGTCCTGATGTATGGCGTCAGAAAGGCTGTAGTTCTCTTCTCTCATATTTTCTACTTGACATTTGTTTTTTTTGTTATTTTGTTAAAGGCTTGGATCTGCATGTATTTTTAAAAGTAAAATAATGGCATCTAGTACATTTATGTCAATGTACATACCAGCTAAGCACCACCAAGAAGTCTAAGGCCGTTAAGTCAGAAATTCTTAGGGAGTCTGTGGACCCCTGAAATGGAAGGAAAGTGTTACCTGCCTGAGCGAGCATATTTTCCTGAGGAGCAGCTTCCATGGTGTTCTGCAGATTCTCGTGGGCGTCTGACAGACCTTCTCCAAAGCTCGGCCTCCAGTATGCCTTTTCCACCTCTGTGGCAGGACTGACGTTGCCTGTCCTCGGTTTCTGAGCCCTTTAACCTGTGGAGGAGTCCAAGGAGAGTCGGCCTTGCACATGGCCTCTCTGTGCTGTACACTCTGGGTCCTGTCTTCCTGCGTCACCTGCCCCCCTCTCGTTTTCCTGAGCGGAGTTCTGAGCCAGGACGACCTTCTTTCTCCTGGCATTGTGTCAGGCTCCGGAGTCTGTGCAATGTGTACCTCCCCTCATTGGCTGCCCGTGAGTGCCCTGTAAGGTAGGTGGTAAACATTCAGCAATATTCCAGGTAATAAGGAGAGGAACTGGGGCTACAAGTAAAACCTGCCAGATTCCCCAGCCAGTGTTCCTTCAATTCACTCCAGGGACAAAAACACCAACTGTCATTTTTTTAGCACCCACCAGCAAGACAGCCTCCAGTTCTGCTCCCTCTTGTTCATCTTGCAGTGCCAAAGTCACCCCAAAGCTTGGAGAGTGCCCAGGGGCCATTGTCAACTCAGCTTCCATGAGAGGAACTAGCTTGCTCCTTGGGGAATCATGGCAGAGCTCTCAGGACCTGCTCGATCTCCAGCCACTTTGCTGGGTTCTTCATTCCTAGCCCAGCCGAGAGCCCTTCTAAAGTGAAGGTGAAGAACTGTGATCTGTTTGCCTACAGTGATTCTGCTGGAGAAAGAAAAGTAGCAGAAGTGATGTGATAGCAAGCAGACCCCATTTGTTAATCTTATTCTCTGACTTTTAAAATTAGAACTAATGTCCTAGCTGGTTTGGCTCGGTGGATAAAGCGTCAGCCTTCGTACTAGAGGGTCCCGAGTTTGATTCCGGTCAAGGACATGTACCTTGGTTGCAGGCACATCCCCAGTAGGAGGTGTGCAGGAGGCAGCTGATCCATGTTTCTCTCTCATCAATGTTTCTAACTCTCTATCCCTCTCCTTTCCTTTCTGTAAAAATCAATAAAAAATATTAAAAAAAAATTAGAACTAATGCCCAGCAGGCATGGCTCAGTGGTTGAGCATCTGCCTATGAACCAGGAGGTCATGGTTTGATTCCCGGTTGGTGGGGGCTCAGTCTCCTACGTGGCAGGAGGCAGCCAATCGATGATTGGCAGATTGGCAGGAGGCAGCCAATCAATGATTCTCTCTCATCATTGATGTTTCTGTCTCTCCCTCTTCCTTCCTCTCTGATATTTATAAAAATGTACATATTTTTTAAAAGAAATATTAAGTAATTATAATTACCAGGTTTTTTTAATGTAGCCACGTTGGCATGAAAGATATAAACCTGACTTTTAATTCTGGGAGTGTGATTTGTATGTAGATTGCCAATTAAAAATACAGATTGCTGTGGCTGTGCTCTGATGGCATTCTGAGATGTAAGGTATTTATTATCTCGCCGTGCCCCTTCATCCTCCTGTGACTCCCAGGTAAGCAAAGGACAGCACCCGGCAAACCTCCTGAGAAGGAGGTTCCCGATGGCCTTAGTGGAAAAGACACCTGCCGTGCAGGGAGGCTGTGCGTCTCTTTGTACATGAACTTTTGCTGCTCTAGCGACTCAGCGATACCACAGTGGCCTGAGAGGGTGTGGCTTTGCCTCCCCTCTGCTTTATTTCACCTCTTCATTTCTCACATTTCTTATGTTTCTTCAGCCGTCGCACAGGGTGGTTGGGAAGACAAGTGTGTGTGCAGAAGATGCAGGAGCTCCGAGGTCTCTTGGGTCACAGGTGTGCTATCCCTCCCAAGAAGCACAAGTCATTGGAGGTCAGAGACGTGACTCTGTGACCTTGGGAAAGTTACCTTATCTCTTCTGAACCTTGGTTTCCTCTTTTGAATGTGATTATATCATTGAAAGTTATGGGTTGCAGTTCAAGGGAGCCAACAGAGATCAAGCAGTTAGCATTGTCTTTGGCACGTGGGCATTCAAGAAGCTGACTCTTCTCCCTGCCTCCTCCCCTCCCCAAATATCCCAGCCCCTTCTGACTAATAGCAAGTAGAGTAGGAACATTAATCTATTTCTCAAACACAGTCTCATGCTTACTAATTCATCTCTATTTCTGGAGATGACAGGTAACTTACTTTTTGTGTGTGTGTGTGTGTGTGTGTGATATGTGTGGCCTCATAAGACTGGGTCCCACCTAATGAGATACAGCTTGACTTGATTTCAAACCTTTGGACTCTGATTTGACAATCATAAGATGAGAGAAGATCAAGTAACAGCGTATATTTGGAGGTAGAAACCTTACCAGCTTGTTTGGAAAATTTTTCTTAATGGGTAGCTTTACTTCCCAGCAAAAATTTCTGGGTAGGTTTTGTCCAGCTAAAAGGAGAATTACATATCAGGTACTAACTATTAATGGATGAAATCCAGCTACCTATGCTTTTTTAGATCTTCCATGTGAAACAAGGCTTTGCATGGGTTGCCAGCTAGGAATCGATCTTGGATCCAATTCCATCAGAGAAGCTTTAATATTTTTAGAGGTAATGCTTGCTCTAGCTCAGCATATGGTGATATATGCAGTACCAGCTGTTTACAAAAATCATTTTTTAATTAATTTCTAGAAAATTAAATTGTTCCCTGTCCCTGGTGCCTTTTGCCCAAACTGCATGAAATTGTGTTCAGGTTTAGGATGTGGCTTTTGCAGAGGACACAGAGATAGACCTGGATGCTGACTTTTGGAATGTGAGCATCGCATAGTATTGGGATAGATGGGAGTCAGGAGACCTAGGTCTAGCCCTCATTCTATCTTTCATGAAATATGTGAGTTGGACCTAGTCACAAGGCCATTCTGGTCCTCAGATTGTGCAATTATTACATAAGGGGATTGTATGGTCTCTAAAATTTTATCATGTTTTAATTTTAACAAGTTTTCATTACAGCTACATGATAGAAATGAAATACAGTGTTTGTAAGTCTTTTTCCTAAAATTGTGGTATTATACTCCTTAGAGCCATGCAGCTTGGTTCTGAAGGATTGTTTGGGAAAAATGAGATTTAAAGAACCAAGATACTGATTTCTGGCTGTCTGGCACAACATCCTTGCCATGCTATCTGGATTTCCTGGTTATATATTTAGAGAGCATTTGTAGCTTGCCTTAAACCTATTTCCCTCCATTTATCCAGTGTTTACTTTTTGTGATCATCTGCTGCAAGGCCCATCTTCTGCGTACACCTGTGCCCAGGTGTTTCATTCAGTGAAGGTCTGTTGTCCGGTCACTGACACTGATTTGGACTTCCAGGTGCTTCCTTGACTATTTCTTTCTCTACATATCCTGACTGCTCTTAGGCCACTTTTTAAAGGCTACCTGCAATAGAATCACCGGGAGGTGCTTGATAAAAGTGTGGGCTCCTGGTTCATATCCCCTTCTCCTAGAGCCGTGTCTCTTAGGGTCAGATTAAAAAATATGGATTGTTAGCCAGCTTTACAAGTGACTCAAATTTTAATCAGCCTCAGAATCACTGTCTTTGATTATTGGGACAATACCTTTGTTCATATCCTCAGAATTTAACATGTAACTGGAGTGTAGTGAATATTTTTTGAGCAAATGAACGGATACATGAGTGGGTAAATATGTAGTCATTAATTGGAGAGCACCTTTACCAGATCACTTATAATGGAAGGCTCTGACATGTTTACTGAATGAATGGATGAGGCTGATAACAAGATAATGGAAGTAATTTTTCATTCGTGTCTGACATACTACCTTTCATTTCATAACAGTGTTCCAAAAACAGTGTGTCTGGGTGAGACGGTTATTGAGCACATATTGAATATTACTGGATGCCGCTTGGGTTGTGCCCAGTGTCTTTAACTTGTATCGAGAAACACACCAGTTCCTTGGGGAGAAGCTTGTAGGAAAGCACGCGCTCTGGGTTTGGCGTTAGGAGGACCCCCCATTGGCTGGCTGGGAGGGCAGAAGGAAGGGGAAGAGAGCGGAAGAAGCAGAAGGCACAGGTGCCCTGGCTCCTTGATTTTTCTTGTTTTAAGAAGTTTGTGGTGGTTGTGGAACTCCACTAGAACCTAGAGACGGGGCAAGACCAAAGATGCACCGATGGAAGAAATAACTGATTATTAGCAGTTAATCTGGCAATCATATGTTTCTTTAGTTTTTTGTCTAATGATGATGGAGCTTCAGGGGCTTCCAGATCCCATTAGGCAGGTGAGGGATGAGAGGTGGAGGCTGGGTCTTAGGCCCAGTCTCTGCCTGCTGTCTATGGTCAAGGCAGGGCTGGCCATTTCTTCCATCCTGGCCCATTTCTCCTGCAATGACTGTAGACTATTAGGATGCTCAACTTGTTCAGGAACTTGAGGATTCAGGAGATAGATCCATTCAGAATGATGGGAAGGGAAGGGAAGCAGCTGTTGACATAGCATGTGATCTTCGATAGCATTAAAAAGTGTCCAGAGCCCATGCGTGCTGCGATTGTTTGGCAGTCTAGTTTTAATCTCATGGCACAGTGGTGGCAGATGAGAGGAAGAACTGAACTGATCTCCACCTTATGAATTCTTGGAAACTGTTCTGCTACTAAAACAAGCCTAAAGAGGGGAAATGTTCAAATTTAATAGTTAATAATGTCCACATAGCAGATTCATCACTGTGTTACATTTCTTCTAAGTAATTCTTTTTTGGTAGTATATTTTGTTTAAAAAAACAAAACTAAACTAAAAATGCAATACTTTGTTTTTCAGAATGTGAGATAGATGCTATTCTGCTCTATCCCCCCTGGAATTTACAATAATTCCCTTCAAACAATCAATGCTTTGATGTTCCTAATATGACTTATTTTTCTAGTCTTCTGGGTCTCAGTTTTTCATTCTAATATGAATGTTTTGTACCAGAAATTGATCTTAGAGGTCTGTTTTAGCTCTAACAGCCAGATTCTCGCTAAGAGATTATGTTTTCCAAATGGATAGCCAGTTTAATTAAGATCACACTTTACTTTCACTATTTAAGATTTCTTCACATCTGTAATTGATTCCCAGTATTTCTTCTCAAAAAAAAAAAATCTCTGATTCTATCCCCTGTTGCTAAGATTTATTGAAAATGTATGTATGAGTGAAGGAGGTGGGAAGAGAGTAAACGGTAAATGGGGCCAAATATATGGTGACGGAAGATGATTAGAGTTGGGTTGGTGGGCACACAATGCAATATACAGATCATGTATCATAGAAACGTACCCTTAAAACCTATATGACCCTACTAACCCATGTCACCCCGTAAATTTAGTAAAATAATAAAAAAGAAAATGTATTCTACAATTTGCTTGAATTGATAAAGAAAGCCTCTGCACATCAGGGTGAATTTAGATTTTTGATGAACTGTTTGTATTTGAAGGTGGAGCCACCTGCTGTTTCGTCAGTTCCATAAAACCTGACGGTGGTGGAGTTCTGTGCTGTGTGCATTCCCCTGCACTCTGTTGACCAGCCCCCACCCCCCAGCGCCCCCAACAGGCTTCAGTGCACTGATGGTGATTGTGTATCAGGCTCTTCTGGTGTGGAATCATGAAGAGGAATCAGGCCTTCGGGCACCTCAGAGCTTGTTCCTAGTCTTGCCATGGATGAGTAGTGTGTCACTGGGGAGGCCATTTGATATGTTTTGTTCTTGGGTTACTCATCGGTAGAATGAGAAGTTGACAGTAGGTAAGCATTAAAGCAGATTACCTCATGCTGACCTGGAGTGTCTCAGCTTATTAAGGTGTCTTCTAAGTCATCAAAGAACTTAACACTAGCTATCCTTTGAGTATAACATGAATTTGTATTCTGAATCACTAAAAGTTGGTACCCCAAATATGGCATAGAATGGACCCCACACTGGGTCTGTAAGAAAGTATGTAGCAATGTAGGAAAAATATTAGAACTTAATATTTTTATATTTTATCAAACTTAAAAACTTTTTTTATATTTTAAATTACATAGTAGGATATCATCATAAAATATCAAGGGCTCACATGCTGAAAATTTTTATTAATTGAGGTTTGTATTCAGAGTTAAGAGATCACTAGAATATATTTATATGTTTTTTTTGCCCCAAAGAATTTTTTTAGGATATTCAGTGTCGGATTTATTATGCATTGGTATCTTATGCCTTTCCTTGGGAAAGATTATTATACAAAATAATTGGGTGTGTTCAATTTAGCAAAACTTTCTTGACGTCTGTGTATCTTAATGCTACAGTTATTGTCTTCATAGCATATAGTTAAAATACAAACAGTAGCTTACATGTTCTGACACCGTCTCCTGTTCAGATCTTAATGTTCACCTTGGTGTGAGTGTGTCTGGTGAACACTGGCTGTTAGAATTGTTCTTGCTGCCATCTCTCTTGCTATCTTTTTCTGGGGTTTATTGTTGTGTAAACCCACCAAACTTATTTGAAAGCTCTGTAGGTGGAAAATAATGGAATCTGATAACCTGGAGAAAATGAAGCTCAGTTACACTGATGTTGCTCTCAACTGGGCTGGATCACAGTTCTGGCTACTCAGTACTTTGGAGGCACTAGGGTTAAAGGTTTTCAGTATCACTCACAAGCATAGATCTTGGGTTCTTTGGGGCCTTAAACATCTTTAATTCTAGCCCATTTCCCACTGACCTTCACAAACCTATTAAACTTGCCTGAAAATCAGGTTTTTTATTCCCCAGTCCACACCTGGAAGAGGCTTACCTTGGAAGGTAGAGGGTTTGGCCTATTGATGGCGCTAGGTCTGCTCCTTACTTAACCTTGTGTTTACATTTTTGTCAACCTCAGAAACACGAATATCTTGTCATGGCTTTGACGTTTATTTGATAACTTTTTTCTGGGCATGTTAAAATATTGATTTTCTTGGCAAAGCATTTATTGTTTTAGAGGCGAGCATCTTTTCAGGGGTGTTTTCAGAAAGATTTTAGTAGAGCTTAAGGGCTTAACCATAGATAACATTAGCTCGTCTACAAAATTATGGGGGGAATATCAATGACAGGGTGAGCATAACACTAATTAGTGAATGTCAATTTTGTGGTTTTAGCACCTCTGAAATAGATTTGCCTGTTCTACCTGTGCCTAGTGCAATACTGGGCTCATTGGCACTCAGTAGGGACTTAGGTTTCAAGCCTTGACTCTGCTACTAACTGTTGGGAGTTGGAAAGGTTGCTTCAATGTTTCTAGGTGTTTTCCTGTAAGACTATGTGCTAGGGTTAGGCTAGTTTCCTCATTCTCTCTTCTCTTAACCTGTGACTTGGTTGGTGTGTGGTTTGCTCAGTGCCCTATGATGTCTCCCGTGCAAGGTACAGAGAAGATGTCCTTGAGCCCAGGTACCCCTCTGGCACTAGGAATTACAGAAATAACCAGTGCAGACGTGTGTTCTTCCTTGTGGAGCCCGCAGCAGAGTCCTGGGTGGAGCAGCTAAGATGCTCTGACATCACAGTGTGCTGAAAGCTGCTGTGGGGAAGCGCAGAATCCAAAGTGAGCATTCGTTTGAGCATCTCTAAATCATGCTGAAGTGAAAAGAGAAAGGGGTGGTGAGATGAACCTCTGACTGTGGTTCGTGAGACTTGATTAACTACTTCCCCTTTAAGAGCTCAGTTTACTTCAGAACCATGTGGAGGCCTCCACTGTGCCTAGCACCTGCCTTCTGAGGGCTGGGATGCACAGCGCCTGCCTTCACCGAGCTCCCGGTGAAACGGAGAAGGCAGGTGCTGCTGGGCAGGTGCAGGGGGCTGGGAGTGCACACAGCAGGGGATTTGGGTGGTCTGCGTTATCTCCTTGGAATGCCTCTTGGACTCAGATGTACTGCCCATGAGAGTTCAGGAACAAGGGAGAAAAGCAAGTGGTCCAGTTCGGCTTCGTAAGGATTTCTTGGTTGTTCTGGACTCCAGTGGGGTATTACTGGAAGCTTTGGAAGGAAGAAGGTTGCTCTTTCTTTCTAGGGAATAGCTGCCATTTGTCAGTCAGTTGATGGCAGCAAGTAACCAAGAGATCCTGAAGGCAGGGGCTAAGTTATGTGTGGTCACGTGACTTCCTCAGCACAAAGTTTGGGTGTCGATTTCTTATCTCCTTGCTGTGCTGTCCACAAAATACTAATTAGGGTTGTATCTTGAGGGGTGGATAAGCCTGCATGTGCTTATGTGTGTTGTGTGTGGAGTACTAACGATGGGGTTTTACAACAATAGTAACTCTTTAAAAGGAGGTAGGTAGCATAAAACAACCTGGGATTGAGAATCCTAAACTACACTTTGTCACCGTATTTCTAGATTCTAGCACAGAAGTTGCCACTGTGGGCTACATGGAAGGATGGATGGGTGGTCTCTGTATGTCATGAATCACTGTCTAATTTTTTTGGAATTCTCAACGTTTTATCTCACACCAAAGCTACTTCCATCTTCCCGAACACTGTTTTATTTTTCTTTCAGCTCATCTGTTTCTGTGAGGAAGCCTATGATGCACCAAGCATGTACAGCACAGGTCATCATTCCGTTCTCCATGTTGGTCAGAACTCAGCAGAATAACCTTCGTCACGGTTGGAATCATGCCACAGTGCAGCTTCCAGCCATGTATCTGCTTTCATTATGTTAAAAGGAAATTAGAGATTTTCTTTTGGTCCAGGAAGATTAGGTTTTTAAAATATATTTTTATTTCAGAGAGGAAGGGAGAGGGAGAGAGAGATAGAAACATCAGTGATGAGAGAGAAACAATGGTCTGCTGCCTGCTGCACGCCCCACACTGGAGATTGATCCCGCAACCCAGGCCTGTGCCCTGACTGGGAATCCAACAGCGACCTCCTGTTTTCAGATCGAAGCTCAACCACTGAGCCACACAGGCTGGGTAGAAGTTTCATGTTGTTTTGTTTTTGTTTTTGTTTTATGTATGTGTGTGTGTGCACGCAAGTTTACTGGCCATAGAGTGAATAACTCTTACATCAAGTCAAATATTTAACCTGTACTGGAAAACAATTAAAGTAGACATTTAATTCAAATATTGCTTCTGTTATGTCCTTTGAAGTGGCACTAGTTAAACTATCCTTAGCATAGTCTTCAAGGTGAAAAGCAAAATTAAGGCTAGTGGTTTTTATTTATAGTTGAAACAATGGCTTGCACTTGTTTTCCTGGGGGACTTCTTTTTCATTGATTTAAATTCATAATAGCTGCTGTAGCTTGTTAGACACTAGAGCAAAAAGGTCTTAACACTTCGTACATGGGAATGGTTGTTACTGCTAAATTCATTTATTTTGCTTAAAGTAGAATACCTGCTCTGAGTTGCCGATGGTGTAGTCTCCCTAAAATGGTCTCTTCTGTAGTTGGTGTGTCTTCTAAGAAGGACTGAAGCTGCTGGGTGGAGCATGCAGCAGTTGTGGCATTTTGGTTTGATAGCTTTAGAACAAACACTCAGTGACTAATTCAGCTTATGTTCTATTTTAGCCCAACAGGTGAGACCACATCTCAGCTTTAGCCATATACTTTATTAATGAAGATTACTACTTGAGTAAGCATTGCTCATAAGTGGAGAATGGTTAAGTATGGCTATCAGATTCAGGCCCAAACAGATCATTTCTTAAATTCCCAGACTGACATCAGAGTTGTTGGGGGACTCTGGGAACCTCTTCTGAATCCCATAGACCTCTGCTCATAGCTTCCATGTGGTACCTGCTGCTATTGACTATCTGTTGACATGTCTGTGTTCTTCACTCAGTTATGAACTCCTAGAGCCACGAACTGCATTGTAACATCTCTGAAAGAATGAATTTATGTAAAGATGGAATTCCACACAGGCCTTCATAAGGACAAATAAATAGTGGAAATAAGTTGTTTTTAAGACACAGAAGTGCGGTTTGAGTCCAGACTCATTCTTTCACTAGCTATGCATTTTTTGCCAAGTGTTTTCTCTTTTCTGAGCCTCAGCTTCCTTATCAGTGGGATAACCTCAGAAATTACTGTAAATGTATTCGAAACAACTTCAGTGGTTGGTTGGAGGGAGTCAGAGAATATAAGGAAATACCTGGTACAGTGCCTAGGGCATCAGCAGGTGCCCAGATGGTAATTGTTACTCATGTCGTTATTACAATAATCTTGATCAAATACTCCATTTCCATTCCTCCATGAAGTTTACCTTTTGATGTTAAAACATGGATTTCATAGGGCTGATACTTTGCAAGATATTCCAGAGAAACCCTTACTATTTTAGAATTTCCCAGCACATTTTTTTCAGGTTGATATCAAAGAAGTCATTGCGCTATTAGGTATCCATTTGTTTATTCATCCATAATACAAATATCTTATTGAGTGCTTGCTGCATTTACGCCTGAAGCAGAGAGCTAGAGATATGAACATAAGCAAAACAGATTATTTTCCTGTCCTAATGGAGATTCTTAGTAATAGTAGGGACTAAAAAATCAACAAGTAAATAAAAGCATAGTAAGTTGTAAAAATGCCATATAGAAACCAAATGGTGAGCTGGAGAAGTGTTGGAGTGATGGAAAACTATTTTGAGCAAGATGAGAGAATGTCCCTTGGAGAAGGTGACATGCAGCTGAGGCTTAAAATGGAACAATGCCACTGTCTACTGTAGGCCTGGGAGGCCTGTACAATGGCCTCTGTGCCTTGTGGGCTCAGCCTGAACCACCAGCCTCCACTGTGGTCGCCTTGGCCCTTTGAGCCAGTTTCAACATGTAGATGGGCCTCTCTTCATTAAGCTGCCACCCTCTTCCCACAGGGTAGTCCAGCCAGTCACGCCTCCCTATCAGCCTATAGATTTCTCTCTCCAGACTGTGGGGCCTGACTTCTCCAACATTAATGGACGTCATAATCTCTGGGTTTGTCAGAGCTGGGCTCTACCTCTAGAGTAACTGATTCAAGTAGGTTTGAGAATTTTCTTTTCTAGAAAGTTCCCAGGTAAAATTGATGCTGCTTATCTAAGGATCACACTTTGAGTGCCTCTAATTGTTTGTTTTTTGCCCTCAAATAGTTTGTATCTAATCCATAAAATAAGCATGGGAGAACTCACACTTATACAGTATTTACTATATGGTATGCACTGTGCTGGTACTTGTACATGTTATGTTGTCAGTATTTAAACTGATCTTTTGATGTGAGCGTTATTATTTTCCTCTGTGCCACAGATGAGGGAATGAAAGCAGAAGGAGGTTAGGTGGCTTCAATGCCTCTTAGCCAGGAAATGGTGGCGCTGGGATTTGAACACAAGCAGACTTACTCCCACGTCCATGTTCTTAACCACTAGGTGAGAGCAGGTAGTTGACAATATGTACCTCCGAGGGTTTTCTGTGATGATTATATGAGGTAACCTATGCAGTGGGCTGACTTAGGTCTATTTTAAAAGTCTCCTTCTCTTACTCTTATTCCATATGTAAAAATGAAGGCTAATTTTCCAGTTATTAAGCCCTGAGGTGTGTTAAAACAGAGAAGAGAAAGTGAGTTTGGCAGGAGAGCCTACTAGCCAAGTGTGTTTCATGTATCAGCTGCTCTATAAAGGCATGTTGAATGAATATACACATTCTGATTTGTGGGAGTTCAGTTGAAACCATTGCCATTGTCTCTTGTGACATTAGATTGGATTTCTAACCTAAACCTTCTTAAACAGCCCACAGAAAGCTTGAACTACAAAAGAAAAGAGTGATAAAATGGATCTTATCAAAATTCAGAACTTTACATCTTTCAAATAATACCTAAGGGAAAAAGGCAAGTCCTAGACTGGGAGAAAGTATTTGCAAAACATAAATCTGGCAAAGGGCTTGGTGTTCAGAACATATGAAGAACTCCTTCAACACAATAATAAGATAGGGAAATCCAATTAAAATTTGGCCAAAAGATTTGAATAGGCATATCCTAAAAGATACACAAATAAGAAATAAACTCATGAAAATATGCTCACCACCACTAGTTGTCAGAGAAATGCATATTAAAACCCAGTGAGGTACCACTACACACCCACTAAAATGACATAAGTTAAAAAGACTAACAGTCCTAAATATTGATGAGGATATGGAGCAACTGGAACTCTTATATGTTGCTGGTGAGAATGCAAATTATAAAACAGTATGGTACCTTATAAAGTTAAATGTAAATTTACCATATAACTCAACAACCCAGTTTCTTGGTATTTGTTAAGAGAAATGAACACATTTTATACTTAGACTTTTTCCATGTGTGTTCACAGCAGTGCTATTCATAATACTGTCCCAGACTAAATGTGACATATCTGTACTATGGAATACTACTCAAAAGTAAAAAGGAACAAAATATTAATATATGCAAACACATGTCGAATTTTAATGAATTTTTAAATTATGCTAAGTGAATGATGTCAAATTCAAAAGAATAAATACTGTCTGGCTCTGTTTATATTAAAATCTATCATGCCAGACTAGGGAGAGGAAGCAGGGCAGTGACTGCCCGGGCTGGGATTTGGGAGACCAGCAAGGACTGCCAGGAGACCTCCTGGGGCAATGGGTTTGTTAGCATTTGAATGTAGTGGACGTTACAGTGTTGTGTACAACTGTGAAATTTCATTACACCGCACAGTTAAAATGAGTGAATTTATTATTCTAATTATAATTAGTAAAATTACAAAATGCAATGTAATAGAGCAAAAACCTTTTTAAAAAATGTAGTCTCTGCCAATAGGCCTTATTTATCCCTTCCCGTGAAGCATTCTTCGTGTTTCTTAATTAAATGTGATAATAAAGGATTATTTTTCTAAGCATTTTGTACTGAGCTTTTTTTTTTTTTTCACTAGTTATTATGTGACTAGAGAATTTGGAAAGAGGTCATTATTTTCTTTCTTTTTAAAAAATGTTAATCAAATTTGCTGGTTCTTTATTTTTTTTCCCCAAGAGCATTATTTCTACTTACTAATAAAAGACTGAAGAGGTTTATGGGACACATTTCTAATTTTGAGCCAGAGAGCTTGTATTTCGTGATAATAAAGGAAGCCAGCATTTCTGTTTCTTTAAAAGGACCTCTCTCATCAGGTGTTCTCCTCTGGGGAGCAGGGCCACGCGCTGCCCACCTTCAGTGCTGCTGTGAATGTGGCTGAGACCATCTGTCAGAGGCAGCAGGACCAGGCTCAGGACAGGGCCTCAGGGCTGGTGGCTTTACTCTATTTACCTGTGATGCTTTTACATTTCAGAGCGGAAGCCTGGGAGTGCTGTGAATGTTTACTTGAAATCTTTGTTTACTGTGACTATGTTATATGTTTATTTTCTTACATTACTGTGCCCTTGAAATGAAGGCTATATTATACAAATATTCAGATCAGTTTTAACATATTTAATCCTAATGAAATATTTTTTTTCTTTCAACATGCTGCCTAATGTAGCACAGTAGTTAATAGCAGAGAATCTTAATGTTTTAAATTAAATTCCAGGGAAGAATGTAAATATAGGAAAGGTTGAGGAAACCGTACTGCTTCTCACAATAGCTGCACCAATTTGCAGTCTCGTCATCAGTACACAAGAGTTCCCTCTTCTCCACATCCTCACCAACACTTGTTTGTTGATTTATTGATGACTAGAGACCTGGTCCATGAAAATTTTTGCACTTAGTGGGTGGGGAGGTCCCTCAGCCTGGCCCTCTCACAGACCAGGAGCCCCGGGGGATGCCCGACAAAAAGACCTTTGCGGGAGGCAACCTGCGGCAGATCAGAGGGATGGCACCAGCTGGTGAGCAGCTGGCCCCAACCCCCAATTGCCCCTCTGCCACTGCCGGCTGCTGCACCCCCCCATCACCGTCCCCTCCCTCTGCCCACTGCACCCACCTTGGCTGGCTTGGTGCTGCCCACTGGCCAGCCTCGCCCACCACTGACCAGATGTTCCATTGTTCAGTTGATTTGCATATTAGGCTTTTATTATATAGGATAACCATTCTGATTGGCGTGAGGTGATATCTCATTGTGGCTTTGATTTGCATTTCCCTGATGATTCCTGATATTGAGCATCTTTTCATATGTCTGTTGGCCAGCTGTATATCCTCTTGGGAGAAGTGTCTATTTCTTCTGCCCATTATTTAACCTGATTGTTAATTTTTTTATATGATTTCCTTATATATTTTTAATATCAACCCCTTATAGAATATTTCATTTACTAATATCTTCTCCCATTTAGTAGCTTGTCTTTTTGTTTTGTTGATGGTTTCCTCTGCTGTGCAGAGCATTGTAGTTTGATGTAGTCCCATTTGTTTATGTTTGCTTTTGTTTCCCTTGCTCCAGGGGATATGCCCAAAACAACATCACTAAGATTGATGTTCATTTACTTCTTACGTTTTCTCCTAGGAGTTTTATGGTTTCAGTTTTTAATCCATTTGAGTTTATTTTTGTGTATGGTGTAAGAGGGTGGTCCAGTTTTATATTTTCGCCTGTGTCCAGTTTTCCCAGCACCACTTATTGAAGAGACTGTCATTTCTCCATTATGTATTCTTACCTCCTTAATTGACCATATATGCGAAAGTTTATTTCTGGACTCTCTACAGAGGGGAGAAGGTAGAGGAAAGGGTGAAAAGAGGAAAGGGAATGTAATCAAGAATAGTATGATAATTTTGTGTGGTAACAGGTGGTTACTAGATTTAGTGTGGTGATCACATCATAAGATACAGAATGTCAAAAAAGAAAAGCAACTCTAAATGTATCCATATAATCAAAGTGCTCTTCAGATTTTTCTTGTAGTTTTTGCAGTTAATTTAAAATGAAAATCTTTTGCATACTGATTCATGTTAAAAGATAGGAATACTTGCCTTTATAAATTGCTAAATTTTATGCATAAATTAAGTAAAATACTGGAATTGAATTTAGACATAGAACTATGTATGGCCCTTTTGATTATAACAAGGTTGAAAATTTGTATTTGGTTTTTACCTGGATGTGTTCATTTTTTAAAATTATTAAGCTTTTAAAAGAGCCTTTTTGGGGTTGATACTGATAATTTTATCAGTTTTCTAATATTATAGGCCTGTGTTTTAGTAGAATATTGCATTTTAGCCTTCTAATACCCAGGAGAGTTTCCAAGCAAATAGCTTTTCCAATCCCTCTAAAGCTCGAGTGCCATCTCCATTCTGCTTGGAGTGCATGCTGCCTATAGTAGCAGATGAGAGGAAAGATGCATCAGTGAGCTCAACCCATAAGCATTTTTAATTTACATTCTTGTTTTCTAATGATCTGAAGTTAACAGGGCACAAGCCGCTTTTCTAAATTGACTTGTAAAAGAAATTCATCTTAAGAAAAGACGAAGTATTCTCTAATTGCTAATATATTTTTTGTTTCTCCAATATGCCTAACACTGCCAGATATTGTAGGGAAAGACTGACATGCAAGATAGCTCATGACCA
Organism: Murina feae; assembly: GCA_004026665.1. NCBI lineage: Eukaryota > Metazoa > Chordata > Mammalia > Chiroptera > Vespertilionidae > Murina > Murina feae. Next base: position 25,679 of record PVJC01010053.1, read on the forward strand.
GTGAGTCCCTGTTGTATGCCAGAGGCTGTGCTGAGTGCTGTATGTGGGCGATTTCATTGGTGCTCACCACAGTTCTATGAAAGAGCTCTTGTTAGACACACACACATTCTGTAACGTTTGAGGAAACTGCTGCTTTAGGAAGATACAGCTGCTGGAGCCAGGATTCAGATTCAGACCTGGATCCTAACTCCCACAATTAACATCCGACACTTCATCTTCCTGGTCTGAAGAACGGGGATAACAAACTAGCTTGTCGTGAGAGTTAAATGTAATCAGGCTAGAAAACACATGGTACCATGTAGTAAGTACTTACTGTTGTCGCGATTAAGGCTACCATTGGGAAGGGGTTGTAAAAATTAAGATAACATATGCATTTGGCACTTAGCACATGGTGTGGCATGTGAGTGCTCAGACTCAGAGGCATCCTTTAAATTGGACCTTGAACATCAACAGGATTTATGGAGATCAGTGCTTGGGAGAAAGAATATGATCACAGTTAGGGGAATGCTTGCACAATGGTACTGAGATAGGATTCGGGACTATTAAATAGTCAGCTTAGCTTCATTAAATGCCCAAGAAGGATAAGAAGCTGATTGCAAAGGTAATTTGGGGCAAATCATTCAAGATGAATGCCACACAAAGAAGTTATGCCTTACCCTTCTTTAGGAAAGTCAGTATGCCGATGTAATTGGCTAAAAATATGCAGTACTTCTTACATTGGTTAATTAATTATTTAGACTCCTGAGAAGGAGAATCCCCTTGAAATATTTTCTCATTGCCATTATTAAAGACATTAATTATCCAAAACGTACTGAGATAGTGTCTTGATAGAAGCAAAGCTGCTCAGAAAAGTGGTTTGCGCCCTCCCCCAGACCTTCTCCACCCTGTTGTCTCTGTTCTCTGTCTTTGTGGAGTCCATAGGTAATGCATATCTACATATATAAAAGGTTAATATGTTAAGTGTCCCTCCTACCGTTCTACTGGTCGCTGTGATGCACACTGACCAACAGGGGGCAGATGCTCTACCACAGGAGCTGCCGAGCTGCAGCGACTTGGCAGCAGCGTTCCTGAGTGACACATCCTGAAACCAGAGAGGAGGGAGCCTGATTCTTCACGGGGCCGCATGAGTCCACTTTCAGCCGTGAGTTACGTTGCTGCTGGGGCACTGTCAGCCTGAATCTGGTTTACTGCACACTTGCATTTGTGTTCTACATTCTGTACAATAGCAACTTTGCAGAGTGCCCTCTGGCACTCTGGGACCCCTCAGGGGATGTCAAGAGCTAGTTTTGGCCTGGTCCGTTGCAGGCCAAGCCGAGGGACCCCACCTGCTAGAGGGACCCTGCTTGCCCCGCAGACACCTTTCTAGCCAGGTGCCACCCCAGGTGCAGCTGGCTGGGGAGGGATGGGGAGGGATGGGGAGGTTGGCTCCAGGGCATGTCTGGCCCATCTCGCCCAGTCCTGCCCTGCTGGCCACCTTCTAATTAATGTCCTTTCAATGTACACAAATCTGTGCACCATGTCCATAATATGCAATAAGAGCTTTGGTTAATCTCTTCCCACTCTCCTTCCTTCCCCCTTCCCTCTGAAATTCATCAGTCTGTTCCATGTTTTCATGCCTGTGGTTCTAATATACATTTTTTAAAGGCAGAATTACAATCATAATTTGGATTTAACAGCTCAGTTTAATAATGCTTTTGTTTTGGTCCAAAGGTCTCTGTTTTCAGTATGATTTAAATGAAAAAACAATAATGGCATGACGAAGATAAATCGGTATTATCAAATGCATGATATTTAAAAGGGCAGTGGGCAATGCCATAAAATTACTTTTTCTGCTTCAAATGAAAAATAGTTAGATGCCTATTTTATTAACACAGTGAGTTTGCTTCATTAGACTTAGCTCAAAGGAGGGAAAAGTTTTCTTTAAATAAAAACATATATAAGGTTTATTTCAGGCAGGAAAATAATGAATGTTTTCAGGTATTTTGAATAAAAAATGAGTAATACTCTTTCACAGAGAAAGCCTATTTTTCTACCAACCCTGATTTTGAACAGATAAATATTTCAAACTGATTTGTTAAACATCTGAGAGAAATGAGGAATAAAAATCACAGATGTCAATTTTGACAGGTTTGTACCAAAATGGTATTTAATAAATCTAGATGTTCTACCTTGAAAAAAATGTAAAGTGACGCAAACTTTAAGTTAATCTAATAGAAAAGCCTTCCTCGGCACCAGTTTTAATTTCTCGTCCCACACATGTCTCATATACTGACAGCAGCATCTTCCCCGGGAGAGAGCAAACTTGACTTCATACCAGCTCTGACTAGAATTTTAACTAAAACAACAGTTGAGATGATATACTTTCATTTAGGTAACTCAGTTGTGTGATAAAACATTGTGCAAGTGTATTGATAGAAAATAAGTAAAATGTGATTACTGCCAGCATTTTAATTAAACCAGAAATAAGTGGCATCCTTGTAACCATTTGAGGTACACAAAGAACATGAAATCTGGCCTGTGGGTTTCTCAGACTTTAATAATTATGTTACTCCTATAGATTGGTTGGAGGTATTTAAGGTAATATCCACGTGATGTTTTTCACGATCAACTAACAGGCCTATTTTTGTGAACTCATAGGCAAATGTGAATCCTGAGGATAAAGCAGACATCATTGCATTATAGAATCTGGTCCTGTTTATAATGTAGCAGGTCCTCAAATGATGTCCTTTCATTATCGTGTTAATAAGGAGGAAAAATATCAACTTCCGCCTGGGACCACTGTCTGTCTAGAGTTGGCACATTCCCGGGTGGGTTTTCTCCAGGGACTCTGATTTCCTCCCGCACCCCAGCGATGTGCCCAGGAAATAAACTGGCATGTCTGATTGTCCCAGTCTGAGCGAGTGTGGGCGTGTGTGGTTTCCCCTGTAAAGAAAGGACCCTAAGCAGCAAAGACAGCCTTCAGCCACCCACAACCCTGAACTGGAGTAAGTGGGTTGGAAATAATTCTCTCACTTGTTTCTATGAATCTTTATTCAGTATATGTATAGCTCACATTTATTTCAGTGTTTAAGCTTAGAGGGGTTTGGGTCTTTATTTAGAAGTTTAGTGTTTTGTTTTGTGTGGTGTTTTTTTTTTTTTTTTGGACCAGAAATGTGCAGCGGGACTTTCCCTCATTTATGTCAATTAGCCTAGGGTAAAACTGATTGCATTATGCTTAAAGTTGCAGTTTCCAAGAACCTGACAATACGTTAAGGGAAGACTTACTTATATGAATAATCAACATTGCTCATGATAATTCTTTGTTCCAAAGCAGTGGTTTCCACTGTGGGGCACACACCCGACAGAGGGGGCAGTTTGATTTTTAAGGGAGGCAATTTGAGAATGAGTTACTAACAGTAAATTTTTTGCATTTCTTATGGTTCTAGAGACCTCATATCTAAACTAATAAAAGCGTAATATTAAAATTAACCATCTCTTCGGGATGGATAAGCCACGCCCACCAGCCAATCAGAGCGACTGTATGCAAATTAACCCAGCCAACATGGAGGTTACTCACAGACCTGAGTAAATGGCAGCTTCCATTGCAGCAGGAGTGAAACTGAAACTGTTTGCGGCCCGCTCCGCTTATCCTGGCTCAAGGCAAAACATACTTGCAATAAAGTATCAATCATAGAATCCTCAGGAGCTGAAGGAAACAGCAGGCCTGGCCTGACTACTAAGGGTAAAAATGTCTCATTATAGAAGCCTAGATGTGAAGCAGAGGAGGTTTCGTTACTACGCCTCAGCTTAAAGGAACAGCGCATCAATTATAGAAGATAAACAAACCCCAGAAACCTGCTTCCAGCCAGCCTTGCTGGGACATTGGGTCAATGGGAGCTGTGAGCAGCCTAAAAGCCTGAAAGCACCAATCAGCCCTTCACCCACGCTGGCCACACCCCAATGGGGTGAGGGACATTACTGGGGGGCTTGGCCAGACGGCAAACAGCCATCAGCCCCTCACCCAGGCTGGCCAGGTACCCCAGTAGGGACCCAAAACCTGAAGAGACTGTGGGCAGCCTACAAACAGCCATCAGTCCCTCACCCAGGCTGGTTAGGTACCCCAGTAGGGACCCATAACCTGAAGGGACTGGGCCAGCCTGAAAATGCCCCTCAGCTCCTCACTCAGGCTGGCCACACCCCAGTGGGGTGAGGGACCCCCTGGGGGGCTTGGCCAGTTTGCAAACAGCCATCAGCCCCTCACCCAGTCTGGCCAAGTACCCCAGTAGGGACCCAAAACCTGAAGGGACTATGAGCAGCCTGTAAACAGCCCTCAGCTCCTCACCCAGGCTGGCCACACCCCCATGGGGTCAGGGTCCCCACTAGGGGGCTTGGCCAGCCTGCAAACTGCCATCAGCCCCTCACCCAGGCTGGTCAGGCACGCCAGCAGGTGGACATCCCCAGAGGGGTCCCAGACTGTGAGAGGGCACAGGCTGGGCTGAGGGACCTCCCAAGTGCCCCTAGTACAGTATATAAATATATAGTATGACAATTTTATGCATTTCAATTGTTTATTACATTTTGAAACTTCATTTGCTATTTTTTCATATCACTTCATATTATTACTAGAGGCCCGGTACACAAAATTTGTGTGAGTCCCTCAGCCCATCCTGCACCTCCTCCAGTCTGGGACCCCTCAAGGGATGTCCGATTGCCCATTTAGGCTTGATCCACCGGGATGCTCACGATCCAGGAATGCTGATTCCTAGCCACTTGCCTACCTGCCTACCTGGTTGCCCCTAACCACTCCTTTTCCAGCCCAATTGATGCCTAACTGCTCCCCTGCTGGCCCAATTGTTCCTAACTGCCATCCACTGCCAGCCTGATCACCCCTAACTGCCCTCCCCTGCAGCCCTGGTTGCCCAACTGCCCTCCCCTGCTGGCCTTCTTGAAATCATGCATTACTTTTCTGTAGGTAGAGCATAGGAGGTTTATCTCGGTGCAGTGGCTGATGCAATGCTGTGAGCTCACTCCAGCAGTTCAGATCTTTCTGGCAAACCAGGAAGATGGCAACACCTGCCTGAACCCCTCCTACAGCCATGTACACAGTACCCCAACCTTTACGCTCATTGGCTCCCTAATAAGATGCTCCATGATTGGCTACCTCTGCTATAAATACTGCTGTACTTCCGCAATAAAATTAGACCTGCATCACAGAACCTGGTCTCCGGAGTCATGCATGCAAGCGTCCTAGTGCTAGGGGCTCCGTCGTCCTCACCCCTGGGAGATCCCCTGGTTCACTTTTCTTCATTATTTACACATATTATTTATCTAACATGAAATTTTCTAGTTATCCTTTTATTATTTGTGTCTGCCTTTATTCCATTGAGGTAAGAATATCATTTGATAAACTTTTTGGTAATTTTTTGAGGTTATGAAATGATCAAGATCTGTGAATATTCCTGAGTACTTAAGACAAATCGGAGTCTGTTTCTAAAGTTCTGTGTGTTACTATTAATTAGTATTTTTGCATTTTCTCCATCATTTCTGAGAGGGTTGTCTTAATACTATATGTAATATAACATTATTAATCATTTACTTAAATCTTTTGTCAGCTCTTATGGGGAGCATATTAAATGAGCAATGAAAATAGTTGATTTATTCATCCCAGTAGACCTGTCACTTGTTTACTTCTACATTTTGTGAACACATTGTTAGGTTCATAAAACTCCCATGATTGTTGTTTTTCTTCTGCATCACTTCTTTTATAAGCAGGCAGATTCTCTCTTTGTCCTTAATGATGCTTTGGCTTCAAATTCTGTTCTGTTTGACAGTAAAATTGCTACATGGGCTTTCTTCCGTTTCATGCTTCTCTGACATATATTTTCCATGCGTTTGATGTTGACCGTTTGAGTTGTGATTTTTAAAAAACCCAGTCTGAGACTGTGTCTTTTGGTTAAAGCTTCATTCCTTTATTATAATTACTGTCCTATCAGGCTTTTTTGCCATCTTATTTTGTATTTTCTCTTTATCATGCCTGTTTTCTTGCACTTTCTTTTTTTATTTTCTACCTCCCAAAGGCAAGTTTTTCAACCTAATGTCTTGTATTCTATCCCAAACTCCAGTTTTTGGAAATTCTTAAGTGGTATCTTTTCAGCCATTTTCTCTTATCTGTTTCCTTTCCTGCATTCTTCTGAGACTCCTAATACTTCTATTTATAGCCTCCAAATCTCGTATCTCACTCTGGAGAGTTCCTTGAGTTCGTTTTCTCGTGGATGATATAGATTTTGGGGGGTTATTATTATTCATAGTGCTTGTGTTTCTCATCTGTCTTAAATTTTTCTCTGGACTCATTTTTAATTCTCCTGGAATTATCACCTGTCTTAAGAGTAGAAAACTTTGATGGACAAAAGGAATGAGGAGGAGGAAAATAGAAGAAAACGTAATTACAGGCCAATTAACACAGCTAATATTCTGTCAGATGTTAGCTAGCAGAATCCAATTGTGTTAAAATTAATAAAAATGAGAATATATCCTGACCATGTAGAGTCTCAGGGTATTCTGCTACATGGTGTCACTAAATTTTTTCACTGATAAATTAAGACCCTCTCTGAAGCAAGAATCGTGAGGCTGTGTGGGAAAATTTGGAGCTAGGTTTGTTCAGTAGGAGAGAGGACAGATACTCCTCGGTCCATGTTCCTGAGGACCTTCACGAGAGGCTGACGTGGATGGTATGTGGTTACCCAGCTTCAAGAAGGTAGAAAACATCAACTTTATCACAAAATAAATGACTAGAAAGATATTTTTTTTAACACTGAGAAAAGTGATTGTGCAGTTTACATAGCCAGGCGTCTGTCATGATTTGTTCTGCACTTTAAGCTCTGACTTTTCCCTTATCTCTAATTGGCAACTATCAGCTGCTAGAGGTGTCAAGCAAGGAGAGAGCTGGCAGGCTGTGAGAGGAAGGAGACTCCTCCTCCCAGCCAGAGGAGGAAAACCAGGCTCCAAATCAATCCTTCTCCGGCGGCTTTCCTCTGCCGCCCTCTGAGCCAGGCGGCCCTGCTAAAGAATTAATGGTCCCTCTCTGCCTTCGCTCATATATCATTCATAATCTCTCTTTACTGTGGTGATTATTTCTCCTGTGGGTTTCTGTGGGTTTCTCTGGAATGATGGCTGAGAGAGAAGGGAGTCTTTGTGCTTCTTCCTCAGTGTTCAGTGAGGCTTGTTATCAGATGAATGGATAAGCAGTCATTGATAATGGCTTTGGGCTTGGCAGTGGAGGGCTTTGATTGACTTATGAGAGAGCTGCATCCCTGAGCCAGTATTCCTGTCGGCTGTACTGGCTAGTCCAAAGTGTAGCTTAGAGTTCAGGATGAATAGAATTTAATGATGAAAATGAGGTGTGTCCTGTCCAGCAGTCTCATAAAGAGAAAACAAGAAAACATTTAGAAAGAAAAATGTATGCAAATAAAGTAGTCTGTGAGAATGCGTTTCATTGCCACTGACCGTATTAACCAGAAGCTAAGGTGAACAAAACCTAGTCTGCTAATATGCTGCTGAGTATGAGGACACACAGTGTTGTGACAAAGGTATAACACCCTGTTGTACCTGTGTGCAATAAGTATAGAAAATGATGAGTAAAAATAAATAAACGTGTGTGGTAGCATGTGGCCATTCTCTACCTAACTTGTTACTTTAATGACAAAGACTTGCTGCTCAGGGAGGAAGGGAAGGCCCTCTCTCCTGTGAGATTAAACAGGCCCTGGCCAAGCCGTGGTTCAGTGTCCGCAGATGCTCCCGGATCAAACAGCTTTTTGTCCTTCTGTGAAAAATCCCTCAGCAGAGGGCAGTGATGGAAGAGGCCCTGGGTCGGCACACATTTTCCTCTTTCTCTGGAAAAGCTTTGGACTCTTAAGAGGTGTTAGCCAGGCTTGTGGGTGGAAAGCAGCAAAGGGAAAAAGGAAAACGACAGCCCAACAGGGTCAGGAGACTGTACATTAGCAGCTGGATGATGTTGCATTGTCTCCTCTTCCTTTCTCACACCGCTGTGGCAGGGCGAGGGCGGGAGCACACACAGGCTTCCCCTCCTTTGCCCTAATTCAGTTCTGGAATAGGGAAATGGTGTGTTTTACTACATTCTCTGTCTCTGCCTTTCTGATCACACAGCTTCGGAGGTGGTGATATGAACTGAGCCCATTCTAATAACACACACGACAGCATGCCTTCATATTTCACAGTGTTTCACACAGTGTGTTAATTATGTACCTTTGTAAGTTGAGATTGAATAGTTAATTTTCAAAAGCGATTTAAGGAGTAATTTGTTTTACCTTGCATCTTAATTACCTAAAGCAATTTTTAAAAGACCAAAATAGTACTTACTTAAACATCCCACTTAAAAATTAAATGTTTTGAGCCCAGCTGGTGTTGCTTAGTGGTTGAGCATCAACCCAGGAACCAAGAGGTCACCATTTTGATTCCTGGTCAGGGTACATGCCCAGGTGGTGGGCCTGATCCCCAGTAGGGGTCATGCAGGAGGCAGTCAATCTATGATGTTTCTCTTTCATCAATGTTTCTATCTCTTTATCTCGCTCCCTTCCTCTCTCTCTAAAAAATCAATATGTTTTTGAAAACACATTTTTTGGAAAATTAAATTTTTTGAAATGGTGGTTGAAAATACTTTTCCTTTGTTTTTCATATCTGTTGACTTAGGTGATAGCTCCTATTCTGAATCTACCTTCTAGCTCATGCACAGTTTTGGAACACATTGAACATACCTGATGCCAATGGTCAGAACCCAATGATCTCTGAAGATCACTATGACTTTCCTGATCACTTCTCTTGAGCCAGAGAGACCCTCTTCCCTGTGTCATTCCCAGGCTGCTGTGTCCCGGAAGAATGTATGTGTGTGGCAGGGGTGTGGGGGGGGGGGGGAGATCCAGGTTGCCCATGCACAGACATCTGCTTTTCTTGAATGAAGAAAAGTATTGTTAAAGCTGAATCTGGCACATTTTAAGTCAGAATTGATTTGAGGTTGGCATGTCTCTTAAGTTCTTTGTTTTGGTGCCTTGACATCTTCAGTGGAATGAAGTCTGGGCATGTATAAGTGATCCCTTTCCTCTACCACCTCTATGTGCTGGTTTCTAGTAATATACTGTTATTCCAATACAGTCTTGGTTTAGATGCCATATATAAAAAATATATGCATGCTTTGACCAGGGCTAAAAGCATCACTATTCAACATACAAAACTTTAAATAGGTTTGGAGTATCTGTACATATACTTGTAAGACAGATATAACCTCAGCTTCATTTCAGAAAGCAGTAAACATATTACAACTATAAACTTGAGTGGCTTTGAGGTAACATTAGCCTTAATTTCGAGGGCAAATGAACTGCTCAGCACAAAGGAAACTAATTCCAATGCTCATTTTATGGAGAATTGTTCCCTATATGAAGTATACTTATATCATATCTTACTGGGAGAAAATGGATTAGAGTTAAGTCTAATGGTGTCTCATCAATGTTATAGTAAAACTAGAGGCCCAGTGCATGAATTCGTGCATGGGTGTGGGGTCCCTCAGCCTGGCCTGTGCCCTCTCACAGTCATGGATCCCTCTCACAGTCCAGGGCTCTCGCAGTCCAGGACCACTTGCTCCTTACCACCTACCTGCAGCAGCAGTGGCGGAAGAAGCTCCCGCCACCACCACTGTGCCCACCAGCTGTGTGCCCAGCTTCTGGCTGAGCAGCGCTCCCACTATGGGAGCACACTGTAGGAGCACACTAGGAAACAATAGAATATTGAGTCAGTTATTCCTGAATAAAATTTTTTGCTTTGACACTTAACTGCTTACGACCTTGTTACATAGGTGACATAGCTTCTTTGTGTTTCATTTTCTTCATTTAGTGTAAAATACATATTACACTACTTCTCTCAAAAGTGTGTTGGGATAGTTACAACATGATTTCCCTATGTCTGTCAACTATTGATTTCTAATTTGATACCATTATGGGCAGAGAATATACTATGCATAATTTCAGTTTTTCTATATGTGTTGGGGTGTGTTTTATGACCCTGGATATGATGTATCTTGATGAGTATGTGATGGGTACTTGATAAGAGTGTACTTTGTGCTGTTGTTGGGTGGTGTGTTCTATAAACACCAGTCATATCCTGGGGTTGATCTGTTGTTCAGTTCTTCTGCATCTCTGCTGATTTTCTGTCTGGTAGGTCTTATCATTTGCTGAGAGGGGATGTTGTAGTTCCCCTGATGAGAAGATTTTTTTTTTTTTTTTTTACTAAATGCCTAGCCTGGTGTGCCTGGAGTAGTGAGCATGGATAGCTTAGAGAAGAGAAGAATTAATGTATATGTAATATTAGGTTTTCAGATATTTGTGGGGCTGCTTAGTAAAAAACATTTGGTTTCTTCTCTTCATATCAGAATATTGAACAAATCTAAAGCTCCTATATGGGGAGAATATTTGGCTCCCTGTAAGGGAAGAGCTCTCACCCTATGGCTTCAGTATATAAGTCTGTTGCCCTTAGCTCTCTGGGGTTTATAGAAACACTGTCCTGCCTTTTACCCCCTCATTGTTTTTGAGATAGCCTAAATACCAGAACATCCAATCCTTCGGTATAAAATGAGTTGGATTGGTTAGTCTTCTATTTTTAAGTGACTCATTCAGATACCCAATCAAATATTTTGGTCTCTCTTTTGGCATGTTAGCACATAGAATTAACATGCTTTCCCCTTCCACAGTAGCACATACAAAATTATGCTTTCTGTTCTTTGTCCAAATCCTTTCTTAAACCTCATAGGGAGATTGTATTGTAAGCAAAAGGAAGAAGTTGCATGTTAACTGACAAAAATAGCCTTGGGCTTTGTGCCTTAGCAAAGCAGTCATTCTTGAAAGTTTCATTTTATTTCTCCATGCCTCATTTTCCAAAGAAAATTGTCAAATTATTGAGGCTTTTTTTTTTTCTGGGATTAGGAGAAACTATGACAGCTAAGCTTCTATTGATGTCAGAAAAGATTCATAAATGTGTCCTCTGAAACATTAGTATTGATTAATAATAGCAGGGCAGCACCACTGTAGTTTAGATATCTCTTTTAACTAGCATGTTGCTGGAATTTTAAACATCTGACTGAGAAATGATCTTTTAGCTGGTGATTTTAGTATAGAACAGTAATGTCAACGGTGATTACTGTTACATAGAAATTTGTTTCCTCCATAGATTTCCCACCCCCACCCCCATTTTTAGTTTACTTTTGCTTTTATACAATCTGCTAATGCTTTTTGTTTCTGTCCCTACCTCCCCGCCCCCCCGTTTGTTTTATGGATTAAATTTTCTTTTTCATTAGTAACCCACCCCTCCTTGGACATTATGCATTCTGTTTCCTTTAGAACTAAATTTTAGCATATATCCCCTGATTTATTTTACAAAAGATGAATCTGGAATTTAACAAAGTTTTTGAATCAATGAAGTAGGAATTTATTGTGGTATCAAAAAACATGATCAGCCCTGGCTGGTTTGGCTCAGTGGATGGAGAGCATCGACCTTCGAACTGAAAGGTCTCAGGTTCGATTCTGGTCAAGGGCACGTACCTGGGTTGTGGGCACATCCCCAGTGGGAGGGGTGCAGGAGGCAGCTGATTGATGTTTCTCTCTCATCAATGTTTCTAACTCTCTGTCTCTCTCCCTTCCTCTCTGTAAAAAAATCAATAAAATATATTTAAGAAAAAATGAAAACCAAAAATGTGATCACTCAAGGCTCAGATGTAATGGCGTTGTTATTGTTGTTCTGTGTCTGTAGTCTGACATTTCATAGTCACTTGTTAATTATATTCTTACTAATGATTCTGGGGACTGACCCAGCACAGAGATGTGAAGACTGGTAAAACCCTACTGTGGGCTACTTAAGGATTAGCCTCAGCACTGCAGACTGATTGTTAATGGATCCATAATTGAAGTAAGGTTGCTGCCAGTGACCGCACTTGAGTTAAAAAATGAAATAACAACAACAAAATCAAAATGAAAAATCAAAACTAAAAAAATATCTATCGGAATATTAAAGACTCATTAGAGAAATGAACTTTTCCCCCGCAGGTATGGAGAAAGAGACTCCTCTAATCACCATCTCTCGGTTGTTGTCATCTCCAGTGACAGTTTTAAATAAAAGAATGCTAAGGGAGAAAAATAATTACATGCTAAAGGAGAAATGTTGTTGTCATTTAAAAAAAATTTGGCCCAGCTGGTGTGGCTCATTGGTTGAGTGTTGATATGTGAGCCAAGGAGGTCACAGCGGGGCACGGGGCACACGTGGGCTTGATCCCCAGTACTGAGTGTGCAGGTGGCAGCCAGTCAATGAATCTCATCGTTGATGTGTCTGTCTCTCTCTCCCTCTCCCTTCCTCTCTGAAATCAATATATATATTGTACTTTGGAAATGGTCTTTACCTTTACTGTGTTCCTACTCAAAAGTTTTCATTGAATTTGACCAAATGAAGTTGCTACCAACTGTTGGGAATGCTATCAGGCTTAAATTTCTGATTAAAACATAGAAATTATTTTTCCAATCTCATTTGGATAAAAATGAATTCCCATGAATATGTTAGCAAAGTGAACTTCCTATTACTGTTTCTCTTACCACATGTAGTATCCAGAAATGTGTTGGCACAAAACAAAATCAAGTCCATTGTGATGTGGAAATTAGATCAGGCTTCTGGAATTTTCACGCCTTGGCTTGCTTTGTGTTATTTACTCTAGACACATGCACAACTCTTTATGTCTAACTTTAGTTTGTTGCTCTTTAAAAATGACAATTATAATGAGCTTGAATTTCACGTGGTGGCAAACCAGTCAAAAGTTTTGAAAAACGCAGCGTTTTGCATTTAAATACATTGTATGTGCCCTGGCCAGTGTGACTCGGTTGTTTAGAGCTCATCCAGTACATCAAAAGGTGGCGGGTTCCACCCCCTTTTGGGTATGTGCAGGAGGCAAGCATTTAATATTTCTCACCTCTCTCTCTCTCTCTCTCTCTCTCTCTCTCTCTCTCTCTCTCTCCCTCTCTCCCTCCCCCTCTCCCCTTCCTCTCTCTGAAATTATTTTTTAAAAAGCCTTAAAAATAAATACATTGTATGCAATAATATATTATTAATTTTTGAGAAAAACAAACTTGCTTGACAAAGAAAGAGAAAATGACATTAATTCTGTGATTGCCTAGAAAATTAAGAAGTCCTTTTTGGAGTCAGGAAATATTTTCCAACTACCTCCATGCATATAATCTTTCCTCATCCTTCTTTTCCCTTTAAGTCCTTCAACTGTCAGTGACATTTCAGGGGGAAATTTATTCAAAACACAGAAGTCATTTTGCTTTGCTTATATTTTAAAGAAACTAATGGTTTTTTTAAATAACTTTTAATTTTTGGAATGATGTCGAACTTACAGAAAATTCATGGTTAGCATGAAAAACTTTCATTCACTTGACTCAGATTCACCAAGGTTTAACTATTTGCTCCACTGATTTTAACTTTTCCCCTCTTGTAGATATACAGTGTTGTTGTTTTTTCTGAACAATTTGAGAGTTAGTTGTAGGCTAACCCTTATATATTTCAATGCATATCTCCTAAAACAATGACATTTTCTTAATTAACCTTAGTACAGTGGTAAATAATACATTTTACTAGTTCAGTCTGATTTTAATTCAGTCAGTTGTCCCAGTAATGATATTTATAGCATTTTCCCCTACACTAAGTCCAGAATCATTTGTATGGATTGTATTTGTCCTGCCTCATTAGTTTCTTTTCATTTGGAGCCATTTATCAACCTTACTGGTTCTTTCCTGACCTTGATGTTTTTGAGGAATGCAGGGAAGTAATTTTGTAGCATGTACCTTAACCTAGATTTGTCTGATGTTTCTTCACATTGTATTCAATTGTATTTGTTTTATTTGTTTATTTATTTATTCATTTGCATCTGTTATGGACTCATGGGTTCTTATTCAGTGGATTATAAGTTCTTATTACCAGTATATATTTTTTGATGCTCAAATTGTCTCAAATTTGGCCAGTGGGAGCTCCTTCCAGCAGGCTCCTTAGCCTTTTGACATGTCTGCATCATAATTAGAGTATTTCCTTACTTTCAGGCACAAGGTGATGTTCCAAACTCCTTTTTTATTTTCTTTGCTTTAGTCCCCAAGTCAGCCAATTCACCAAGGGACCCTAATTCGTTTTAGTGGAGAACGGTATTTAGATTTTGGTGCTAGGTGTGCTCATTGTTACTAGGATGTCATGACATTTAGGCTCTCTTGGAGGTCAAAACTAGAAGAAACACACACACACACGCACACACATGCACGCACACACTCTGAGTGGCCAGATTATTATGACCACCTGATGTTTGTAGGCAAATTAGCTATAATTTTGTGCTAAAGTTGCTAGAGGGTCAGACCATTATAAATAGGGAAGCAGGTTGTTTACCACAACAGTAGAAGTGATTTTTTCCCCTGAAGATATGGGTAAACAACACGGTTTAACAGCCTTTGAGCATGGGATATATATAATATAATATATGTATATATATATACATAACATACGTGTTACACATGTATGTCTGTCCATTTATCCATTTAAAAACCATGAATTCATATTCCTGGATACCCAAAATGTCAGTTCAGAACCACCGAGTTCATTCTTGTATTCCTCCTTTCCATATTTGCAACTCACTTCGCCATCTGTGAAAGACTTGGCTTCCATTATTCTCATTATACCTACTTACTGCTAAATAAAAAAAAAACACGAACAAATGTATTTTTAGAATTTCTAACCTGCACCACTGTGATAAAGAAACCTACTCATTAGATTTCACTATTTATGGTTCTTTTTGTCTTAGACTGATGGTATGTAGTCAAAGTACTGAATTCAGAAGTTACTTGGGTTAGTTCTTTCCTTTCTGCAGTGTGATTGTTGTTTAGTTGAAATACAATTGGTTTATTTTCTGTTGTTTTCTATTTTAGGATCCCTCTATCCATGCTGGTTCATTTTATTTATTTGAATATGTAAAATGTTAATAGGGCCATCTTTAATTTTTGAAACTATATCTGGTTTGGTTCAGTGCATAGAGCAGTTTGTGGACTGAAGGGTCCCAGGTTAGATTCTGATCAGGGCATATACCTTGGTTGCAGACTCAATCCCTGGCCGTGGTTGAAGAGTCTGTGGGAAGCAACCAAACGATGTCTCTCTCTCACATTGATGTTTCTCTCTGTCTCTCTCTCCCCTTCTCTTTGACTATCTCAAAAAATACCCTCAGGTGAGGATTAACCAAAAAAAAAAAAAGAAAAAGAAAAAGAAAAAAAAAGATGTACCTAGCAATGTCATGACTCCAATTCATGCTTGTTCCCATCCTAGTTCCTAGTACCTATAGATAACTAGTGTTGTTCATTTTAGTTTCTATTTTATCTTTTTTTAAATTTCTTTTTCAAAAATATGCAGATAAATGCATATTTTATTTTCTCATTCTTTCATACAACAAAAGATAAGCTACTGTATACTTTTGAACTTTGTCTTTTCATTTAACAGAACAGCATATTCTGGATGTCATTGTGTATCAGTTCATAGGAGTTATGCTCATTCTGTATAGTATCCTTTTTTGGATATCACGTAGTTTATTCAGCCAGTTTTCTAAATGTCAGCATTTAGGTTGTTTCCAGTATTTTGCAACCAGAAACAATGTTGCAGTGGATAAATATGTGCATATATATTTTCATATAATTGGAGGTGAAAATTTAGGGTAGATTCCTGGAAGTAACATTGCTGGGTCAGAAAGTAAACACATAAGTAATTTTGTTAGCTATTGTCAAATTTCCCTTCATAAGGGTCATACCAATTTTCATTCCTACCTGCAAGGTGTGAAAGAGCCTTTTTTTCACAGCCTTGACTAACACCCTTGGTAACTTTTCTTTTTCAGTGTTTTTCTAATTTGGATGAGGAGAAACAGTTATGTCAGTGACATAATTTTGTCTAATTTATCCTGCTTATTGAATAGCATTTTCTCAACTTTAACTCTATCTTTTGTTTAATTTAGCTTGGAAAATAAAGCTGCAGAATTAGGTTTTATTTCTCTCTTATCCACTCAAAATAATGAACTTCTGTAAACATCAGGAGTTCTCTAACTTCAATGGGCATGAGATTACCTGGAGGGCTTATTAAAACACAAATTGGGCCCTGGCTGGTTTGGCTCAATGGATAGAGCATCAGCCTGCGGACTGAAGGGTCCCAAGTTCAATTCCATTCGGGAGCACATGCCAGGATTGTGTTCTCGGTCCCTAGTGTGGGGCATGCGGAAGGCAGCCAGTCAATGATTCTCTCTCATCATTGATGTTTCTATCTCTTCCTCTCTGAAATCAATAACAATTTATATTTTTAAAAAACCCACAAATTGATGGGTTCCACCCTGAGAGATTTGGATTCAGGAGGTCTGGGGAGAGACTGAATTATTTGCATTTCTTTGATCCTAGGTGCCACTGATGCTGCCGGTTTGGCAACCACTACTTCTATTAATGGCATGACTTATGGAGTATCTCAGGGAAGTTGTTAGATCTTATGATTGACACTATATTTGAGTGACTGTTTGGGACATATATAATCATGTCTGTACTGATGAAGAGGTAAGATATCTAACAGAACTTTAAATCTTAGTATTGGAAGGAGATAGAATAGTTCCTCTTGGTCATTCATTTTATTAATCATTTATTCATCAGTTTTTTTTGGCTTCCAACTACATTTTCTAGGCAATGCAAGGGCTTTTATTTTACCCTAGAGGCCCGGTACATGGATTTGTGTACTGGTGGGGTCCCTTGGCCTGGCCTGTGGGGATCAAGCCGAAACCAGCTGACATCCCCCAAGAGGTCCCAGATTGTGAGAAGGCAGTTCTTAGGTGATGCACCTCAGAACCAGGCTCCCTCCTCACTGGTTCCTGTGTGTCACCTGAGACCCGCAGCTGCCAAGTCACCAACTCAGCAGCTCCAGCATTGTGTTTCTGCTCCCTGGTGGTCATTGCACAACTTAGCTATTGGTGAGACAGTCAAATGGTTGGATGGTCACTTAGGCTTTTACATTTATAGATAGGAATTTTACTTAAGAAAAGTTAAATATATTTTCTAAGATCCAACATTGAAAAAACAAAGCCCTTGATTTCAGGGTCTTTTGAATAACCCTGGCAGTTCTGTGCTTCTTTTTGCACATAATTGACTTACTGTGCTTGAGCCAAATGAACTAAAGACGAAATATAATTTTACAAACTTAATAATGGCCATTATAATTTATAATGACATTGTGGATGACCTGAAATAACAAGGCCCTTGGTTGAAGCACCAGGTCTATAGGGATTTATCTTGCCTATAACAACTATGTTACTTCAGCAAAGATTGTGCTCATAACTTGACTAAAATGAAAGGACACCGGTTAATCCCATTGAAGTCAGTGTAGAATTGACCTACTCCCTAATGTCAGAGCTTAGCATTTCACAAGAGACCTTTGCATCTTGATGTTTTATTTTGACCTACACCTACTTTGGCATGTGAAATAAACAGTGATTTAAAGATGTTCATAATGTAGAGATTTAATTTGCTTATTTTGTTGTTAAGGTTATACATGCAAATTTCTGGTTTGGCAGTCGTTAAAATTGGGAGCAGAAAAAGGAAAATTTGAGAAATATTGGTTTCCTGGCAACTGAATGCACACTATCAGATTCGTGTTCCACTTGCTTAATGTTAAGATGCCTAGATTGTAAATAATTAATTGAACAGAAACTGAATCAGACATGATAACTGAATTCTAAGCTCCCTGAACTGAGCTCATTATGGTCAGGTTAGTGAATAGGATGGCTGATTCTCTAAGAAAAGGAGCCCAGATACAGGCCCTCTCATGCACATGGATCTTGAAAATTAATTTGGCTTAAATGAGCATTTAGTTGTAGATTTTGATTTAGTGAATGTGTGAATCCTAAGCTACAGCCCATCGGCAGATAAATGAGCTGCAACTGAGCCTTGGACTCGCTCTCTTCAGCTCTCCTCATACAGAGGACCTCTGGAGGGAGTGTTTATTTTAATAAAAGATGCAGCCATCAAATCCTATAATGACTTTCACTTCTAATTATCCCTGTGATGTCTTTCCTGTCACTCTAGAAGCTTTTCCTGCTTGATCAATCCTAGTTCTGGTTCTTGTACTTACACAGAAGACTTCTGATTGTATGCCTCTAGCTTTATTCTCTTTCATGAGAATTCAGACTTGTATATTCTGATGCATACTAAGCATCTTAACTGTTCCATTTGTAAGTGAAAGCTTAATGCTTAAAACAACTTCTTTTGGTTGGAAAGTCATGGACTCATAATTGAGCTGAATTCAGCTGGATATTTCTTTTGGGTCTTCTGTAGGGCTCTCATGTACGGGGCTGGGTGAGCTAGAATGTCCCAACTCACATGTTTGGCATTTGTTATTGACTGTTAGCTCTCTCGCTCTCTCTCTCCCCCGCTCCCCTCTCCCTCTCCCCCTTCCCCCTCCCTCTCCCCTTCCCACTCCCCCTCCCCCTGCCCCTCCCCCCTCTTTCTCTCCCATGGGAACTGGCTTAGACTTCTTTACATGGCCATCTCAGGGTTGTAAGAAAGTGAGGGCAGATAGTGTAGGCCCAGAGGTCACATGGTGGCAATTCTGTTACTTTTTTTAGATCAAAGCAAGTCAGCAGGCCAGCCCAGACTCAAGGAGTAGGGAAAGAGTGTCTATTCTTGATGGGAGGAGCAGTCGTATTGGGGAGATCACTTTGTAAGTTATA
>PVJC01010054.1:0-44542 GCA_004026665.1 Murina feae
GGGGGGGGGGGGGGGGGGAAGGTTACACCACTGGGCCCTGCAGGACACTTACTGTATAAGGAAACTCTGCCAAGATGGGGAGACACAGCAGATCTAGGTTATATATAGAAACAAACACAGGGAAACAGCAAAAATGAGAAAACAAAGAAGCATGTTCCAAATCAAAGAACAGGACAGAACTTCTAAAAAAGAACTAAAGTAAATGGAGGCAAGCAATTTACCAGATACAGAGTTCAAAATACTGATTATAAAGATGCTCAAGGAACTAAGGGAAAAAATAGAAGAACTCAGTGTGAACTTACCCCAAGAGATAGAAACCATAAAAAATTCAGAAATAAAGAATACAATAAGTGAATTAAAGAGTACATTAGAGCAATCAGCAAGATAAGAGGAAGCAGAAGATCTAATCGGTGATTTGGAATACAAGGGAGCAGAAGACACTCAATGAGAACAGCAAAAAGAAAAAAAAGTATCCCTCCAAAATGAGAATAGTTTAAGAAATCTCTGGGACAATATCAAGCAAACCAACATTTGCATCATAGAGTTATCAAAAGAAGAGGAAAAGCAAGGAACTAAAAAGGTATTTGAAAAAAATAATGATGGAAATCTTCTATAATCTGGTGAAGGAAATAGACATGCAAGCCCAGAGAGTGCAGAGAGTGCCAAATAAGATGAGCCCAAAGAATCTCACACTAAGAAACACCATGATTAAAATGCCAAAATTAAAGACAAAAAGATAATCTTAAAAGCAGCAAGAGAAAAGCAGTTAGTTACTTATAAGGGAGTAAGACTGTCAGAAGATTTCTTAACAGAAACTTTGCAGGCCAGAAGAGATTGGCACAAAATATTAGTGATCAAAAGCAAGAACTGACAACCAAGATTACTCTACTGAGTAAATCTATCATTTAGAATCCAAGGAAAGATAAAGAGCTTTCCAGACAAGAAAAGCTAAATAAGTTCATCACCACCAAACCAGTATTACAAAAAATGTTAAATGGACTTCTTTAAGAAAAATAATTTTTAAAAACTGAAAACATAAAGAATCAAATGATACTTACATATACCTATCAATAATTACTTTAAATGTAAATGGATTAAATACCCTAATCAAAAGACATAGCATCAGTGAATGGATAAGAAAACAAGACTCATACATACACTACTTACAAGAGACTGACTTCAGATTGAAAGTAAATAAATGGAAAAAGTTACTTCATGTAGGTAAAAACAAACAAACAAACAAAAGCTGCCATAGCAATACTTATAAGAGACAGCATGGACTTTTAAAAAAATTTATATTTATTGTTGAAAGTATTACAGATGTCTGCCTCGTTTGTTTGTTTTTCCCATTGACCCTCTCCACCCCACAGCCAGCCCTCCCAGGCCTTCACCACACTGTTGTCTTTGTCCATGAGCTGTGCATATGTGCATAAAGTTCCCTGGTTAGTCACTCCTGGCCTTCTCCCTAAAATTTGTCAGTCTGTTCCATGCTTCTATATCTCCAGATCTATTTTGTTCCTCAGTTTATTTTCCACATTAAATTCCACATGTGAGTGAGATCATGTGATACTTATCTTTCTCTGACAGGCTTAGTTCACTTAGCATGATATTCTCCAAGTTTTATCATTTGCAACAATATGTATGGACTTAGAGTGTATTATGCTAAATGAAATGAGCCAGACAGAGAAAACAAATGCCTTCTATTTCACTTTTATGTGGAATCTAAAAAACCAAAATAAATGAACAAACAAAACAAACTCATACATACAGAAATTGATGATTGCCAGAGGGGAGGGGAGTTGGGGGCTGGGTGAAGAAAGTGAAGGGTTTAAGAAATACAAATTGGGGGTTATGAAATAGTCATGGGAATGTAAGGTACAGCATTGAGACTAGAGTCAACAACTATGTATGGTGCCAGGTGGGTACTAGACTTATCGGATGGATAAGTTATATAAATGTGTAACCACTATACTATTCACTGAAATCAATATAATATTGAATGTCAACTGTAATTGAAAAATATATTTTAATACAGACTTTAGTAATTTTTTGTTGGCAAAAATTTGGAGGTTATATGTGGGAATGAATTCTGAAGGAGCTAGAAGGGAGGGTGGTAGTTTCATGTGTGCTCATTTTCCAAAAATCTATTGTGCTGTTCATTTATCACCTAACCCCTTTTATTCATATTTTTTCTTAATAAATGTTTTAAACACTGGTAAATCTGCATGTTCAATCAAATTAGAATATGATGCTAACCCAACTAAAGCTTTGCCTTACTTTTCTTTCTGCAAATTGCTCTTCAGTAACTTTTGAATTTACCTTTTATACATATACTAGGGGCCCAATGCACAAAAATTTGTGCACTGGGGGGGGTGTCCCTCAGCCCAGCCTGTGCCCTCTCATAGTCTGGGACCCCTCGGGGGATGTCCACTTGCTGGCATGCCTGGCCAGCCTGGGTGAGGGGCTGGGTGAGGCAGCTGGTGGCCACCTCCAGGGTCCCAATGGCTGGCTCCGCCCCCTCCTCAGCCTGAGCCCAAGCTGGCCATGCTGGTCCATTGCTCCTGGTCTGATCGCTGGCTCCGCCCCCTCCTACTCAGCCTGAGCCCAGCCACCTGCCACTGCCTGTGCCGCACCTGCCTCCATCTTGGCTAGGTTAATTTGCATACAGCTGCTCTGATTGGCTGATGGGCGTGTCTTGGCCAGTGGGCGTGGTTTAAATGTCTCGGAGAAATGGTTAATTTCCATATTACTCTTTTATTAGATTAGATGTATCATTTATAACAAGCATTCATTAAATTTATTTTCTGTTATGTGTGTTATTTTTAATAATTAAAACAAAGCAGTTCTTTCTATGCTTTGAGCAGAAAGGGGTTCCAAAAGGACTCCAAATATATATGTAGCCTCCGACTCTATCCCTCTTCGGAATCTGGTACATTGATTGCTGACATCACTATTACATCCCAACTTTTTACCACCTGGCTCCAGCACACAAAAGCCCATTCAGTTGCCTCTTCTTAGAAAAATTAAGATAGACTGATATTTTCAAAGTAAATTCTAATAAATAGGAATAAAGAAGTACAAATCAAAATCTAGAAACAAAAATTAAGCCTGCATTGAAATAGTTGGATTTCCAATAGAGACCTCATCCTGCCATAACTACCCTATTCCCCACTCCATCACTCCTATTTTCCTACTATTTTATATAGGGAGGGGAAGGTAGGCTCTAACTTTAGTATTTAGTCCATAGCTCACAAAATATCCACAGGATCATGATAGAACTAGAGGGGAGATGAATATTTCTGAGGAATCCTAACTTGGAATCAAATGTAGTAACTAGTAAGATTTGTATTATCTCATTTAACGTAGAGTGCTTTATTTACATGACAAATAGTGGCATAGTGTTGGATGAGAAAATAGCATTTTGGAAGTTTAAATAAAGAGGGATAAGTGTTGACATTGGGCAACTAAGGATAGTTCATGGACATGACTCATATTTGTGGCTGAACTGTATATTTTTAATACACTTGTGTACTTTAGGAAGCCATAATGTATTTCCTAGTTTCTTTTGCATCTAGGATTTAGTCATATGATTCAATCAGATGCATCCAGACAAGTAATTAGCAGCACACCTTTAAGGCAAAAAAAATACTAGTATAGATATGAATCTTTTATTCCCTCATGAAATACATCGGTTCTGATTTGAGAATGTGGTCTCAACCTGGGATCTTTATAAACCAAAAGATAGGTGTGGAACTAGCTAGGAAGGAAGGAAACTAAATTTTATCAATTTCTGAAGCTGCACCAACTTATGAAAACATTTATATAGACACAAATTGTGTTTTATATGTCTCCCCTATAGCACTTACTGTTTTACACATGCTACAGGTCCCGTGAGGATTGTATATGTTATTTTAAAATCATTCAAGTATGGAGCTCCAGTGGCACAATCGGTTAGCGCGCGGTACTTATAAAATCACTCAAGTATATTGGAAGATACTCCATGTCAATGCTAGTTTAACAGGATATATGCTAAACCAACATGTGCTAAGGGGTTTAGCAGCATTTGTGGTTTAATTCCATAATGATGGAGTAAAGGGAGGGAATGTGGGGGCAAAGAAAACATCCCACCCTGGAGATGGGAAATATTTTGAATATGACATCACAATTAATATGAGGTAAAATGAAAATTTCTTAAAGCGTGAATTCAAAATTCCACAGCTCTTGCCAGGCAGGGGGGGCCTTGGTCCAGCTGCAGGAGTTGTGTTAAAGCCAAACTCTGAGATAGAAGCGATAGGAGAAACACAGGCGCCAAATATGCTAGTTAGAAAAAATAGAGGCTTTTTATTGTTTAGTACTCGTCCAGGGAATTGCTTATTGATTTGTAGAGCGAGAGGAATGGAGAGAGAGAAAGAGAGAGAAAAAATTGATGTGAGCAAGAAACATCAATTGGTTGCCTCCCTTATGTGCCCCAACCGGGATCGAGCCTGAAACCTACGTATGTGCCCGGACTGGAATTGAACCTGAACCTACCACCTTTGTGTGTACAGGACGCTGCTCCAACCAATTGAGCCAGCCGGCCAGGGCAAAAGGAGGCTTTTTAAAGGAAAACTGTGAGGTGCCTGAGAAGTCACATTCATTATCAGAAAGACATTTGGCACTTTGATAAACTGAAATCTCATGGTGACTCTGTGCAGGAAAGATCACAAGTTATCTCAAAGCCTGTATCCTTCCTAGTAAGCCATTAATCAAGATCTCCCAGTGGACACTCAGGAAATTAGACACTTTTTCATTTAAATTAAATGTTATGCTTGACTTAAATATATGTGAATATCAGACTTAAAATATATATATATACTAATTTCTAATATTTTGTGAAGAACAATTTTGTTCTTGTCAGCATAGATGGAGAGAAATGGTAGTGCTTGAAATAATGTTAAGGGAACTATTACATAAATTTAAGTTAAAGTAAACTCTGTGGGAAGTGACTTCGGGATTTCCTTGATTCCCTTGACCACATTTTCATGTATTTTAAATGAGTTTAGTTAGTAAAAGACTGTAAAGAAATCTACCTTCACTACATATTTAGACTTTTCCAGATTAAAATGTGGTATTTGCCTCTTGGTTTGTATGAATTAGAGGACAAGGTTTCTGTCCACAGGTATATTTCATTGGATTCAAGAAAGTTGGTGAAAAACACCATTATCTCTATTTGTCCCGTGCACTCTCTTCAGCATAGCTATGATTCGGTTATTTGGCAATAGTGTTGGAAAACATAACCTATTGCTATCCATCTGTTCCTCACCCATCAAAGGACGCTTTTAGATGCTCAGGAATGGGTGAGTGTGTGAGTCAATTGCTTAAATGGTGAGTGCACTGTGTGATCATCAGCTCTACTTTCAGACTTTTCTAAAAAGAAAAAATTCTTGCTCCATTCGTTGTTTAAGGTTAGACCCAAGCGTGGTAGTCTATTTATCTAGTCCCAGTTTGGGCTTTGATATTATGTATTCAGCAATACCAAAGTCATGTTTACAGTTGAATTTTATTATTCTGAAATTTTTTCTCACTACCTGCTCCAATTGCCTAGTCACCACTGTCCTTCATCAGGCCTGTGACTGCTAACAAGACACCTGGTAACCTGGGGGTGGGGGGTGGGGGAAGGGGACGTGCTCCAGGTCTGAATCACTTAGCAAATATTTATGAGCAACTGCTAGAAGCTAGAAGCACGCAGGTTGCTGTGCTGGCTGCTAAGCATGTAGAGTTAAATAACATCCACACATCCACTCCTTGAGTCACCCACAGTCTAGTGGTATAGATGATGATCTATTCCTTTCTCTTGACAAATTCCCTGATACCTAGAAGGTTTAAAATAGCAATGGAATGAAGTGAACAAAAAAAACGAAAGACATCCTAAAAGTCATATTTCTGAGTTGCTCTCAAAGACTGTAAAAGGACAAAGTTTACATGAAGTTAGATTTGGGCCAATAGAGTCTGTAGAATTTTCAGTTCTACCCCAAATCTGAGGCTGGTTTTATCACTTGCTGCAGAATTCCACCTGACGCTAAGTGATGTTACACTTTCATTCTCTGTAGCTGTTGCCCCAGTTTTGGCAGAAAACAACATCATTCTCTTTTGCCTCCAAGTATTTCTCCTTTGAGTTTTATATTACATTGAATTGACCTTGTGATATTTTCTCTCTCCTCACAGTTCTTTCCCTACACCCATATCTCTTGCTCTTCTGGTGTAGTCTCACAAGTTGTCTCCTACTTTCTTTAAGCCACCTCTCCCTCCAATAAAGTTTGGCTTTTCCATCTACTGCTTCAAAGCCATGGTGCTAAAAACACCACTTATTTCTTCTTCATTCATATTCTTTTCTTAGAAAAAATCCTCCCAATTACAAGCCCCCAAAGACTGCAGCATCATTATCACACGCATCATGACAATACCTGATTGTACCAGGAGTGGAAAAGTGCTTCAAACTGGGCCAATCAGAATGTGCAATGTTAGAAATTCAACACTGAGACACACCTGTCAGGTAACAGTGAAGAGCTCACAGCAAGGTCATAGAGAGTTCAAAATGGAAGCAAAGCCATAATGAGCCAAAAGCACAGATGGAAACGAAGACCGAGAGGGAAGCCAGGGAGTTGTGCTGAAGGCCACGATGAAGAATCTTTAGAGGAGGGGAGCTTTCACAAGAAATGTAAGAAAGTAAGAACACTTTTGAGTAAGAATTCTATGGTTTCAATTGTCAGATTTTCCTTGACCTTCAGAGATCATTTGTTCTTTCTGTGCTCAGAGTACTTAGGGTTAAAATAAAATTTAAGCCATGAAAATTTAAGTATAGGTTTCTATTTATATTTTTAATACTAAAATGAATACATATTTCACAGAATTAACTTGGATATTTTTTCCAATTAATAAAAAATATGATGCTAGAAAATCTTAAAAATTATTCCAGCCCTAGCTGGTTTGGCTCAGTGTCAGCCTGCAGACTGAGGGTCCTAGGTTCGATTCTAGTCAAGGGCACATGCCCGGGTTGTGGGCTTGAATCCCCAGTAGGGAGTGAGAAGGAAGCATCAGATCAATGATTCTCTGTCATCATTGATGTTTTTATCTCTCTTTCTACCTCTTCCATCCTCTCTGAAATCAATAAACAAAAGTTTAAAATAATTTTATTCTAGCTGTCTCTATTTATTTACTAACTAGAGGCCTGGTGCACAAAAATTTGTTCACTCGGGGTGGGGGGGGGTCCTCAGCCCACCTTGTGCCCCTCAGGGGATGTCCACCTGCTGGTGTGCTTGGCCAGCCTGGGTGAGGGGCTGAGGGACATTTCAGGCTGCCCATAGCCCCTTCAGGGCTCAGGTCCCTACTGGGGTGCCTGGCTAGAAGAAGGTGTCTTGGATTTATTTAAATTCTATAATTGAAACTTTGTTGCCTTGGTTCCCCTCCCCCCCCACTCAAAGCCTGGCAACCCAAGGTCCCAGCCCAGCAGATATCTGGGGTTTGTTTATCTTATATAATTGAAACTTTGTAGCCTTGAGTAGAGCTCAGGGTTACAAGGCCCTGGCTTCCTTCATTGTTCAGGGCAACTCTAGCTCCATGGCTGCCACCATCTTAGTTGAGTTAATTTGTATACTTACTCCTGATTGGTTAGTGGGTGTAGCTTATTGGTGTGGCTTGTGGGTGTAACAGAGTGAGGGTCAATTTCCATATTACTCTTTTATTAGATTAGATATATAAACTGCTTCAGTTGCTCAATGTCTCTAAGCCTCCATTTTTTCATCTGCAGAGTAGTGATAAAAATATTTGTATAATAAAACTAGAGGTCTGATGCACAAAATTCATGCAAGAGTAGCCTTCCTTCTCCTGGCTGCTGGCACCGGCTTCCCTCTGGCACCCGGGACCCGGGCTTCCCTCACAGCCCTGGCTTCATCCAGAAGGTCATCTGGAAGGATGCCTGGCCTAATTAGCATATCATGTTTTTATTAGTATAGATTTTTGTGAGGATTCAATTAAAAAACATGTAAATGAGGTAATATGTATAAAAGGCATATCAGCGCCTGGCACTTGGTTAAGCACACTAGAAACGCGGTCATATTGGTAGTAGCATGATCAACAATGGTATTAACAACATCATTTTTATAATCAAGTACACTCCACCATGATTTCTTCACATCTTCCCTGTATCCTGACACACCCTCTCCCTAGCCCCCAAACCTCTGATGCTAGACTCCTGTGATAGCTCTCCACAGTACTCTTACTCCAAAATTACCTTTGTTCATCATTTCACCTTCCTTAGCCCTCTACCAACTACTAGTACACTCTCCATCCACAGTACACTGTTTGAGGACTCAGAGTCTTGGAAGGGAGCAATCCACTTACAGTAATTCACATTAAAGCTATAATATCTAAACCACTCAGAAGGCCTGGCCTCTGAAAAATAACACTTGTCCTCTGCCCTGGCCAGTGTGGCTTGTGTGGCTGGAGTGTCATCCTGTTCATGGTCGGGGCACACACCCAGGTTGTGGGTTCTGTCCCCCACTGGGGCTCATGCGGGAGCAGCTGACCCTTGTTTCTCACATCTTTGCTTTTCTCTCTCTCTTTTCTGATGGGTACTTTTTTGGGAAAAATCCTTTACCTTATATTTTGCTATAGATATGAATAATACAGATGTACAGAAAAACTTGTCTTCTTTAAACAGAGAATGTAGATTTCTTTCAAACACCATGGAACATTTATAAAAATAGACGAAATAAGCCAGCCAGAGAAAGATAAATATCACATGATCTCACTCATTTATGGACTATAATGAACAACATAAACTGATGAACAAAAACGAT
Organism: Murina feae; assembly: GCA_004026665.1. Classification (NCBI taxonomy): domain Eukaryota; kingdom Metazoa; phylum Chordata; class Mammalia; order Chiroptera; family Vespertilionidae; genus Murina; species Murina feae. The sequence continues at coordinate 8,838 of PVJC01010054.1, forward strand.
CTAGAGACAGAGAAGCATCGATCAGACCGTCAAACCTCAGAGGGAAGGGGGAGGGTGAGGGGAAGGGGGAAGATCAACCAAAGGACTTGTATGCATGCATATAAGCCTAACCAATGGACACAGACACCAAGGGGTTGAGGGCATGAGTGGAGGGTGGGGGTGGCAATACCTTAATCAATACAGAAATTAAAAATAAAACAAAACCAAAAAAAAGAAAGGAAAAAAATACTAAAATTACTATTAATGCAACAAAGAAAGCTTAAAAAATCCAAAAGTAGAAATTAAGAAACTATTCAGGCTACAGCCTCATCTCTGAAAGCTACAAGAAGAATAAAAGGCAAGAGGTGCTATTTTTATTGCCATGTTTTTTTGAAGTTAAAGATTATAAACCTTTACATGCTACATTATGCAGCCTTGAAATACATTTTTTAATTTGTTAAAAAAATAAGAAAAAAGCTCTAAAGAAAAACCCTACAGACTTTTACACAAATATCCTAGGTAGAGTAAGAAAGTTTAAGTTAAATGGGTATAACTTTTCTTGAATAAGTTGGACTTATTAGAGCAACTTTATTCTTTTCCCATAGTACCTTAAAGGCAAGCTCAATTCAATTTTTCCCCATTGTTGAATGGCATCTCAGATGGGTCACTCAGCCACAAGGATACTCATAATCAATAACTAAAATGCCCAGTTTAATACAGTAATCAGATCTCTGAACTTCATTTAAGGTGAAGCTTTCTCTCTTTCCTCAGAGAGGGGCAATTCAGCCCACACAGCCTCTCTCTGTTATGGTCCCTGCATCTCCAGGCAATTCTCTTGAGTAGGGGCCCTTTTAAACTTCCTAAGTCTACTCCCTCCCAGGAACTACTTGATTCTTGTCAGGCATTCTTGCCCTACTCCTTGGAAAGTATAGCTTGTGCCCAATGTTCCAATTTCCTATTTCTGAAAAAAAAAAAGAAACAACCAACCATAGAAATCTCTAAGGAAACCTCAGACACCATTTCATCCAAAAGATATACTAATATCTCAAGATTATTCTCTCACCTGACTGAGATGGAAGGGGTGGGGGATTGTGGGGACACACAGTGATCTAACAACTTCTCTAGCATCTTTATCCATCACAGTGAGGGTTATTTGGCTTGATACAAGGGGACACAAATGAATCTTCTTTTTAAACTCTTCACCTTCATTCTTTAGTCACTGAAGGTGTGTGATCACCAGGGAGCTATCCATCTTTAGTGGGGCCTGAAGTTGATACAGTTTTGTGGGGGTGTTAACAAACAGAACACAAAAGAACAAATGCAAAATTAGGAATGAATCTGAATATTTACTAAGGATGAAGAGAAATCAGAACTAATTAAAAATTTTTAAAAGCTTACAAATACCCTAAATCTCACAAAATTAAAAAAAATAACAATGTTAAAAAAATTAACAGATCAGCACACCTCTAAAATACTTTTTCCCATATGTTTTTGGTTGCATATTCTTTGATATCTTCTTCATATGCCAATGATTTAGAAATACCATTTTTAACAGATATATTAGGAAGGTGTTTCAATTTTTGCTCTTGCATGGTTAATTAAAATTTGTTTTTTACTATTAGTTTAAAAGTTTCTTCCACCTTTGCCCTCTTTATTGTATCTGCCATGTAAATTTTTGAAATTCTTATAAAATTTTGGGAAACTACCAGCAAGTTTATTTTATATATGAGCTGTAAGATTCAGAATGCTCCCAAGTTTCTGGTGAACAACTAAATCTTTTTCTTGGGCATTATTCATTGTCTGGGTGGAGCCTGTGCAAGTTAATTTGCTGTTAACCTACTGTGAACTGCTGATATTGAAAACCTGGTTTTATAATGTCTTGGCATGTATCATCTAGGTCAGCAATCTTCAATCCCTTTTCATCTTATGGCACACATAAATTAATTGCTAAAATTCTGCGGTGCACCAAAAACATATTTTTTTCCTATCGCACAAAAAAATATAGGTGTAATTTTGATTCATTCACACTGGATGGCTATTGTTGTGTTGGCTGTTGTCATTTTTTTTTTTTACTTGACTATATAAGGGAAAATAAGTCAGTGCCCCTGATGACATAATCAGGTATTGCATGTTTTAAAAATGTGGCAACTGGTTAAAAATCGCTGATCTACACCTGTCCTCGTTCTCATCGGTAACTGAGATAAAAAGAAAAAAATCGCTGATCTAGTTCATCCAGCCTCTTGACTTGGGATGTGAAGACTCAGCACCTAATTTATTGTTCTTAGCCTTTAGGACTTTGATTGAGATAGACTTTAAATAGTATTACATAATAATATATGAGATCTGTATGTAAGGATTATGTTAGTTTAAAAAACTAAATCAATCTCTGTACCCTATAGACAGGAAATATATATCCTACCTTTCAAGCCATGCAGCTTTTAAGACATTGTTGTAAGGGTTAGTCTTTGAAAAGACAGCAAGCCCAGAAATTCATTATATAGGAATATTAGAAAGGGTCAACTGTTTTAGTGGAGTTTGAAGAAAGTAGCAAAAGATGCAGAAAACAATTTTTAAGAATCATAACAAATAACAGAATAATTGTTGTTTGTTCTAACTTTTTCTAGTTATACTTAGTTGTGAATGATAAGTGATGATTTCCTTAAGTTTACTTCTACTCCATTCTCAGTTTCTGTTACATAATAGACTATTATATGATAGTAAGTTTCATAGCTCATCTCATAAAAATCTGCTCATTTTACAGAAAGAAAAAAAGAATTAGACATAAAAAGTGATGTGAACTGGATGGAAACTGGAGTCTGGATTCTGATCTTCTAATTGGTTCACTTTCACCCTACATGCCATGCCAACCATTGGCATTCTGTTTGCACACAACCAGGTCTTCCATTTGCCACTAGTACTCAAGGTTTTATTTTTGTTTTCCTTCTTAAATTAGTTTCTTCATCTGCTGATTCCTTAGATCTGGAGTTCAATATCTCACCCCTTGAGGAGCCAAGTACGTTGAATAAAATGATGGCCATGGACTGATTGGCCAAACCTACTCTTACCCAAAGTCTCAAAATGAATGACTTTGTTGGGTTTTAGTCCTACTTTTTTACCGAAGATCAGCATCATCTCATAATAAACTATGATTAGATGATAGTAAGTTTCATAGCTCATCTCATAAAAATTTCAAAAGCAAATCTAGTGTCTTAATCCAGGGAATGACTGGGTCTTCTAGGCATGTTTCTGTGTGCACCACTTGTTCTTTTCAAGGACCTCTCCATGAGTTGCTGGAATGTGAAGATTGCTTTCCTCTGAAGAACCACTGGCCTACACACTTCTACTAAAAAAACAACAACACAACAAACAAACAAACAAACAAATGTTACAAGGGGCATTGCTATAACAAGCAAATAACTGTTTTCTAGTTATCTTTCTGCCTGTTCTTTATCCATGTGCCCTAAGAGAGTGATGCATCTTTGTGAGTCAGCAAAATAAGTTGAATAAATTGACAAATCAGTATAACTGAAGACCAGGTATTAAATCACAAACCCAATGCTTCCATAATGGACTCCTTTCTATCACATGACTTTCTTCAAAAATATCCTTTTTCCTCTAACCACCTGTGCTTGTAAATTTCTAACAATCTTGCCTTTTCTTAAACCAGGTCGCTCCCTTTCCTTTCTTCCTTCCCTTCTTCCTCTCCCCACTGCTAGATTTTTTTTTTGTTTGTTTAACAGTTCACATGAAGTACAGTTTTAATAACTAAATCATACTGATACTGGATTGTTATCAATTAATCCACAAGACACTGAAGAAAGAAATCGAAGATACTAATGAGTGGCTGTATATACTGTGCTTATGGATAGGGAGAATTAACATCATTAAAATGTCCAAGCAATATACAGATTTAATGTATGTCCTATCAAAATATCAACCATATATTTTATAGAACTAGAAAAAGAAATCCTAAAATTTGTATGGAAACACAAATCACCCCAAAAGAAATTTTGAAAAAAGTAGAACAAAGTGAAAGATATTACACCATCTGATATAAAAAAATAGTATAAACTCAAAATAGATTAAAGACTTAAATGTAAGAACTGAAACCATAAAACTCCTAGAAGAAAAAAAAAAGGCAATAAGATCTCCACATTTAGGCCCGATCCCACCTAAACGGTCAGTCAGACATCCCTTTCACAATCCAGGACTGTTGGCTCCCGACCTCTCACCTGCTGACTACCCCTAACTACTACTCTGCCAGCCTTATCAATGCCTAACTGCTCCTGTGCCAGCCTGATTGCCCCTGACTGCCCTCTCCCTGCCAGGATGGTCCCTCCCCAACTGTCCTCCCCTGCAGGCCTGGCTCCCCCCCAACTTCCCTCCCCTGTAGGCCTGGATCCCTCCCAAATACCCTCTCCTGCAGGCCTGGGTCCCCCCCAACTGCCCTCCCCTGCAGGCCTGGGTCCCTCCCAAATACCCTCCATTACTGGCCATCTTGTGGTGGCCATCTTTGACCACATGGGGACAGCCATCTTGTGATAGTCAATTTGCATATTACTCTTATATTAGATAGGATATCCTTAGACAAGGGAAACAAAAGAAAAAGTAAACAAATGGGACTACATCAAACTAAAAAGGTTTTGCATAGCAAAGGAAACCACCAAGACAAAAATATAACCTTGAATGGAAGAAGATATTTATCAGTGATACATCCTATAAGAGGCTAACATCCAACATTTACACAATTCAACACCAGAAAGCAAACAACCAAATTAAAAAGTGGTAAACATAAGAAATCAGAAATACCAATCAGAAAGAATATGTGTATCCCTATGTTCAGAGTAGTGCAATTTATAATACTTAAGATTTGGAAATGGCCCAAGTGCCCATCAGCTGTGGTACATTTACACAATGGAATATGACACAGCTGTAAAAAAGAAAGAATTTTTACCATTTGCAACAGCATGGATAGACCTGGAAAGTATTATGCTAAGTGAAATATGCGAGTCAGAGATAAGTATCACATGATCTCACTCATATGTGGAATCTAAAAAATAAACAATAGGAATAGTCTCATAGATACTGAGAGAACAGATTGATGGTTACCAGTGAGGAGGGAGTTTGGGGAACTGGATGAAAAAGGTGAATGGATTAAGAAATACAAAATAGCATAAGGAATATAATCAATAATTGTAGGGAGCAGTTATAGGGTTAAGCCTGGGACTGACCTGTTAGCCACCAACAAGTCCCAGCTTAGAGGGCACAGCCCTCTTAGCATAATTAGGCTTGACCTTATGATGCTCCCTAGATCTTATCTGAGTAGCTAATGGGCTGTGGGAGGTGCAGCAAGTGCTGCCAAAACAAGTGAAATTCACAAGAACATTGTAACTATGGTGACCACTACCGTGTTTACCTCTGGCTACAAAATAAAGGCTCAGCTTGTCTCTGGACCTCTCTTTGTGGCTTCAGCCAGGCACAGGAAGATCCACCTAGACCCAGCTTACTCTCTTTGTCTGTCTTTTCTACACCCTTGCCTGAGCTGGCATGGCACAAATAATATTGTAATAACTATGTATGGGGACAGGTGAATACTTAAAATATTGAGGGAACCCACTCTGTAAAGCACATGATTGTCTAACCACTGTGCTGTGCATATGTGTAATATTGATGCTAAAACAGGAATTTTTAGAGAAAAAGACAAGTGTAGGAAATTTTAGAAACTTTAGAAATTAAGGGAACCATGGAAGAAATTAAGGGCTGCAGAGCAGCAGAAGGTGTATTTCCATAGAATAGACAGCTATAAACCTACAACGGGTACATTTCCATAGAGGGAGAGAGCTGGGAACAGCAGAAGGTCTATATTTACAAAATAAAGAGAAGGAAGCCCTTCATCCAGAAGAAGAAAGTCCAAAGGGAATAGGAAAACAATAAGGAAGAAGGGAAGTAAAAACCCACATGTCCCAGGTGAGGTTCAGACCTTTGAGCTCAGAAGTTGCTATAGTAACCAGTCTAAGGGAATGGTGACCAATCAGAGGGGATATCAAGGCACAAAGATCTACAGCCTTTATAAAGTATAGAAATAGGAACTCATTCCCCTCCCCACGTGGGAATCTGTGCTTGTTCTTCAATAAATGTCCACCTTTGCTATACCACCTTCTGTCAGTGGATTCATTCTTCTGCTCCCATGGACAAAGAGCCCGGGAACCATTCTGTCCAGGGGATCATGGCATGTTCCAGTCCAAAAACCCCGCTTCCATGCCATATCAGTAAGGAAATGAATCCCACCTGCCTAGATGAATAGAGGGCTCAGCTTCCTCTAGGGGCTCATCCCTAGTATCACCAAGGTATTATTCAAATGGTGAGTCCAACAGCATTTCTTGGGACCAGAGGATTCCACCAGCCTTGTTCATATGCTCATAATTCCAGAAATGAATGCCCTCAGTGTACCCTCAGAAGCTTCTAGAAGTGACCATGGCCACTGTTCATGTTTTACCTGTGTTTGTTTAACATTACTATGTCCTGGCTAAAAGAAGGGAGTCTGCCTTTCCTCTTTACCCCTCTATCCCAAGAGCTGTGAAATCTATAAGCCCATCAGTGTAGTTCAGCTGACCACTCACTAGTTTCAAATTATCAACCAATCTGTTTTGGTATTTTCTTTATAAAATTCTTCAATAAATGGTATCCATAGGCCATCTTCAGAAACTATCTCTTCTTTTATTTATTTTAGAGAGAAAGGAAGGGAGAAAGACAGAAACATCAATTGGTCGCCTCCCGTAGGCTCCCTGGCCTGTGATTGAACCCACAATCTAGGCATGTCTGCAGCCTTCTTGGTGTATGGGATGACCCACCAACTGAGCCACCAGGCCAGGGCAGGAAAATACCTTTATACCAATACAATGTTCAGGAAAGGCAATTAGAAGAGGCAGGGAGTATCACATAGTGCAACCGGTAGAAGGTTGGTGCAAAAAAACTGCAAAAACCAAAACTATGGCCTGTGAGTTGAAGAAAATACTCAGAACTTTGTTACCTCTCAAAAAGGAATGTGCCAGAGAATTCATAAAAATGGAGCTCAAATAGACTAACACCGAGATTTAGGATGATTCTAAACTCAAATATAGGAGGCAGTGAAGCATTGCTACCATCATCTGCCACTTCTTCAGGGGCTGAAGGAATGCTTGAATGAAAATCAAAATAAAAGTTGGAAATATTTTCTGATGGGTAGTTTTCCTGGTGTAGACTCACCATGAACCTGTGCTTTCCCTACCAAAAGTATGGATTTTTTTATAGAAAATAATGTCTTTCCACCACAAATTGTCAGTAACCCTAGTGAGAAGAAACTACATCCCAATTAAAGGGTGAGTTAAATGCTAACAGCAGCCCTCTGTGACTGCCCTGGGACAGTGTGTCCAGAGGGGTTCCGAAGATGTGCTGCGATATCAAATCTGCTTCATCCTGGGGCAATGCATAGACCCGGTGGCAGAGCTCATCTGGGGCTCCTCAGAGGGCAGCCAGAGGCTGCTGTGGTCTACACAGCAGGGTGTCCACTCCTGCCACTCTGCACAGACTAGATGCAGCAGCCATTGACTCCTGGTCACTTCAGCAACCAGCTGCCCAGTGCCTGCTGCCTATTGTAAAAAAGGCCCCTGCTCTACAAATCACGACAGATTTGGTGGCTTAAAAACAATGGGAATGCATTCTCTTGCAATTCTGGAGACCAAAAGACTGAAATCAAGGTGTCAGGATGTCAATGACACACGAAAATATTTCCAAGATATCTAGATATAACCCAAACTAGTAAACATGGTTAATGATTACTTCAAATATCTAATAGCATGGTTATATCTGCACGATGGAATAAAATGGCAATGCATGTAAGAGGAAACAACCTAATAGTATAACATCTACATATATAAAAGCCTAAGTGACCTTTATGACCAGTCGCTACCCTATTTCCCCAAAAGTAATATGCCCCCTGAAAATAAGACCTCCCCCAAAATAAGACCTCTCTGATAATAAGGCCTCTCCCAAACATAAGGCCTCCCTGATAATAAGGCCCCCCAAAGCTACCGTAACTCTGGACTCTGGGTCTTAGTGGTGGGTGCCGCTGCGCGGTTCACTGTTGGCTGCAGCACAGCCGGAGCAGACAGGAAGTGCGAGGTCTCTTTTAATCAGAGAGCCTGCGCCCGCCACCGCCAGGACAAGCTGCCGCCTGCAACTCGCTCTGCCCTGATGGAGTCTGGCTGACTCACAATTAGACAGTGAGTCGCGTGGGGCAGGAGTCGGGCACATTGTGTGGACACACAGGTAATAAATTTCCTTTTTTTGTTGTTCAACAATAAATTTGTACCATATTCTTCTTCATGGAAAAATAAGACATCCCCTGAAAATAAGATCTAGCACATCTTTGGGAGCAAAAATTAATATAAGACACTGTCTTATTTTCGGGGAAACAGGGTATTATGTGCACTGCCCACCAGGAGGCAGATGTTCAATGCAGGAGCTGCCTTCTGGTGGTCAGTGCGCTTCCACAGCCAACTTCTCGCAGTCCCTCCTCCTGGTTGGCCAGCTTGATCAGCCCTGATCAGGATTAGGTGACATGGGCCCTGATTGGCCCCCATCGCCAGCCAGGTGGAGGGATCCCACTTGTGATGACATGATAACATAAAATTCAAGATAAGGCTAAGGGGAAAAAAAAACATGGCACAAAAGAATATATACTGTATAATTCCGTTTAAAGTACAGATTCATTTATGGTGTTAAGATGGCAGGAGAGTGGTGCCCCATTGGAGGCTATAGACTAGAAGGGGTTCTGAGTTACTGGTGATGTTTTATATCTTGATTGAGGGCTGATGGACAAGCTATGATGTGAAAATGCATTGAAATGTACATTAATGATACTATACTTTTCTATATGTATGTTTTCTTCAATCCAATTTGACAAAGCATAATTGGCCATTGATCTCCCTCCCTGCTAGTAAGGGTGTGGTGTTGAAAGTTCCAACCCTCTAATCACATGATTGGTTCCTCTGGAAAACTCTGCTATGGTTGAAAAGGCCTTATGCTGAAAAACTAAAGACATCTTTATCTCTCTTATCACTTAGGAAATTCCAGGGTTTTAGAAGCTCTGTGCCACAAACACTCAGTGTAGAGTGTCACTTACACTCCTGTTAAGGACCAATTCAAATGTTGCCTTTCTCCCTAAAGTCTGCTCTGCTCTCTTTATCTCTACTCCCTCCCTTCACCCTTCCGCTGAAGGCTTACAATGTGTAGGATAATTACTGTTTGCCTATCTTCATCTCTCCCTACATAGTGAGCTTCTTGAGTCCCTGAGCTTCTGGTACACCCCATAAACACCACAGTTTTGGGAAACTCTAAGTGATTGATTGTTGAATAAGTGAAAGAACACATAACATTTTCTATATGCTGATGAGACTATTATCTGGTAAATTTGCTGACATCAGCTGTGCCTAGTGATCATATCAGATTACAGTTACTGAAGGGACTTTTTTTATCAAGTCTTAATGGTAAGTATGCAAAATAGATTATTTTCCATTACCTTTTCTCACATCACTGACCTATATTTGGAACTATATTTTACAGAGTATATAAGGTAAATGATTTGATTTGTTTCTTTGAATATTAAGCAAAATTAGCAAGTGTCTTAATTTGTTTTGCCAGATAAGTGCCCACTATTGATAGGAAAGCTTATTTTCCTCCACTTAATATAAACTAGAGGCCCGGTGCACAAAATTTGTGCACGGGTGTTGGGGATGGGTTGTGTGTACCTCAGCCAGTCTGCACCCTCTCCAATCTGTGACCCCACGAGGGATGTCTGGCTGCCCATTTAGGCCAATCCCACTAGACATCCCTTTCACAATACAGGACTGCTGACTTCCAACCACTTGCCTGCCTACCTGCCTGATTGCCCCTAACCACTCCCCTGCCAGTCTGATTGATGCCTAACTGCTCCCCTGCCAGCCCAATTGCCCCCAACTGCCCTCTCCTGCAGGCCTGGGAGCCCCCCAATTGCCCTTCTCTGCAGATCCAGTAGCCCCTAACTGCCATCCCCTGCAGGCCTGGTTTCCCCCAACTGCCCTCCCCTGCAAGCCTGGTTCCCCCCAACTGCCCTCCCCTGCAGGCCTGGTTCCCCCCAACTGCCATCCTCTGCAGGCCTGGTTTCCCCCAACTGCCCTCCTCTGCAGGCCTGGTTCCCCCCCTAACTTCCCTCCCCTGCTTGCCTGATCTCACAGAACTGCCCTACCCTGCAGGCTATCTTGTATCCAATGGGGACAGCCATCTTGTGTGTTGGAGTTATGGTCAATTTGCATATTACTCTTTTATTAGGATAAATGAAGAAACATGGTGGGAAATAATTTTTTCACATCTGTTCTGAATTATTTTTTAATTGTCATTAAGGATATGTTTTTTATTGAATTTTAGAGAAAGAGGAATGAAGAGAAAGAAAGAAAGAAAAAGAGAATCTGTTTCCTACTGTATGCGCCCTGACCAGGAATCAAACACACAACCTAGGACCAGAATCAAACCCATCACCTTTTGCTGCCTACGATGATGCAACTGAGCCACTCAGCCAGGGCTGTTCTGACTTTTATAAATATACCTATCCTAGAATATTCTTTAGCCTTCTTGTTGCCTTTAAGGATGTGATCCATCAGACTTTACAGAACTGATAAAATGTCTTTGTCTATGGCAACTGTGTATTCTCAACCACACATATTTCCACTTCAGCTCACCAAAGGAGGGACTATTTTATTTCCCAAACAGAAAAGCTGTGTCATCTAAAAGGGCCACGAAATAGACTCTTTCCTAATCAGAGACCCAGGAGCCTGGCCATATGCACCTTGGCTCCGGTGGCTTCGGAGACAATGTGGCGGGAGTAATTTTTCGATAGCAGGAGAGACACCGTGATTTTCCTCATTGCACTCCAGTTTCTCGAGAATGTGCATGAAGTCAGATGTTGAACTAAACTCTAGATTTCTGTCTTCTATTTCAAATACATTCCATACGGATTACAGCACAAGTGTAGATTATACCACTCAGCCTCCCTACACACTGTGACTCATAAGGAAACCCCTTTTATCGGCTGCCAGCAAGTCAAGAGTTTGGGAGAGCAGGGTTTGAGAGCATGTGTTCAGAGCGGGCTGGGCTGGGCTGGAACGTGGTGTGCATTCCGGGTTGACAAGAGTGCATGGTTTACCACTGCAAGGAAAGGTGGAGCTGTTGATGCTGAGAAAGAGTCAAGGAGATGGTAAACACTTAGCAAATGAAGGCAAATTCTTAGTAAAGGAGGGGAAAGTAAATAAAGCCATAATTCTCTCTGTCTCTATTTCTCTTTCTTTCTCTCTCTTTCTCATTACTCCATTTTCAAAGCTGAGACATTACATATAAATTTTCCAAAGTCCCCTTTTCTTTATCTAACAGGCCAGCCTCAGTGTTATACTTAGCCCTTCCTGCAGCTCCACACAGATCTATCCCTAAGATCGCTAAACTTGTAATGATGAAGAATGTGCTCCTTTGCATCAGCATTACCATACAAGGCAGCTTTGAATTTCTCATGTTAACCTTTTATTACTCTTTTCAAGTTTCCCAAGCATTGCCAAACATCTTGAACTTTGAGGAAGGATTGTAAACTTTATAAGCATAAACCTCTGATTCCACTTTGAAACCTGCTAAAAGAATGTCAGAATTATATTAACAATGCCCATTGCAAATCAAAGCGCTGGAATACCATTTTGTTGGTATCATTGGGCAATTGACAAATGGGCATTTAGACAGCTTTGCTGGTTTTCAAGATTATACAGCCCAGAAACAATGCTTGGCCTGCCAAGCTGGCCTGTGTGTGGTTGTTTGCAAATGCCTCGTATATTTAGAAAGCTGCCCCTTTAAAATCTCCAAAACATTTATTAGAAACACTTCATAATGGAAGTATGTTTCCTTTGGCATCTCAGCAGGGCAGTGCTTATTTTCAGCTAGATATGAAAGATTTGGTTGAGGAACAGAAAGGGTTTTGTCTTTATCAGGCTCTACGGAGCTGCTGCTGGTTGCATGGCCCCAAATCAATTCAGTACGGAGCAACTTCTCAACCAGGGAAAGCCTTTCCTTAATGACGACCTGATGCTGTGGGAAGATGCACGGGTGCATGAAGAATCTCTGTGCAGACCAAACCAGCAAAGGAAAACTACTTTCATGTGGATCTGACAAGGTCTATATGGAAGGGAAGAGACATGTACATAGTATGGCAGTACAGTGAAATAAATACAAATTCAGACCTTCGGGTCTATTACCAGAGTTCAAATTATGGTTCTTATGCTTCCTTAGTGGCTTTGATCAAATTACATAATCCCACTATTCTCAGTTTCCTTATCTATAAAATGATATAATGAAAATATTTACCTTCAGCCCTGGCCTGTTTGGCTCAGTGGATGGAGCGCTGGCCTGCGGACTGAAGGGTTCTATGTTCAGTTCTGGTCAGGGGCACATGCCCGGGTTGTGGGCTGGATCCCCAGTGCAGGGCATGCAGGAGGCAGCTGATAGAGGATTCTCTTTCATTGATGTTTCTGTCTCTCCCTCTCCCTTCCTCTCTGAAATCAATAAAAATACTTTTTTTAAAAGTATTTACCTTCAGTGTTGCTATGAGGATTAATGGCATATGTAGAGAGCATTTAGAACACTGAGTAGCTCAGCTCTTCAAAAGAATATTAAGGCAACTTTTAACAGAAAAGAGTGACTAAGAATGAATTTTGTTTAAAAAAAAATGTTTCAGCCAAAATTTTCTCTCACATGATAATGCTTGCCCTCACACAAGAACGATCATTATAAAGCTATTAACTCTTCCTTTGGTAAAACCCATATTAAGTATTCTGATAAATGTTCTATGATTATCCCCCAAAGGTCTTTTGGCTGAAGATAAGTAATGGAAATTCCCATGTTCATTTTATAAGTAAAAAAAGCAAGACTTATTCTCAGCCTTTGATGGGAATGTTGAACCCTCCCGAGGGGAGGCACCCCGGGCCTCAGGGGCCTCGCCTGCCTCCTGGCTTCGTCTCATGCTGCCATAGGAGTAAGCAGAGAGAAACCCTTAACAAATATCCTCTGGTGAGGATGGTTTCACAATAGTGCCTTACAGTTAGCTCGTCGATTTGGCAAAACTCTGCAGGGTACTTCTTGATACTGGAAAATACTGGGCACAGTGCGAGTTGGTGGACAATCAATTCAGAATGAAAGTACTGTATGCCACTGTGGTCCTCTGCTGTCCTCCAGCTTCTTTCTTCCCCGCTTCTCCAGCCCCTATTTTGAGCCCTTTAGCAGAACTTCATTTGGAACAGGGGCAAGAAAATATGTGTGGATAAAAGTAATGTACTATATGCCTTTGTCAGTCAGGGCTGCCATAACTCTCATGTGCTCCCTTGCTATTCACTTTTACATGCACTCTTAAATACTTTGAAGGGTATGATCCTTACATTATATAAATTACAATTCAAAGGAATTCATTCATTTTTAAATTTCAATTTTTTTTCAATAAACAGGGTAAATCACTGATTAGGAATAGAATAACAAGCCATTCTTTTCTTTTTCTTTTTTGTAAATCACATGTCTTCACAAACTTCTGGACTAATCTCAAGATTCTATCTCTTCTACTTGATTTTCTTCAATGGATTGCTAGTTTAAATACCCGTCTCCTTTATGAGATATGAGTTGTGAACTTCTTGAGGGCAAGGCCTATGGCCCATAATGTATATAGTTTTATACCCACAGTACTTAGGTGATAGATAAATCCTCCCTCAATTTTCCTTATATTTCATAGACTTTGGAGAATAAACATGGTCCTGTATTCTAAGTACTTTCCCCATGAATCTTTAGCAGGAATAAAAGTGTTTCTTACTTTGGCAACTGGAGTGCTGAGGATTCCATCTGTCAGGTAAAACAATTCAAAAATTGAAGACTGTCTGTGGGAATATAAGCCTCCTGCTTACTCCCAGATCATGGTCCTACAACCTGGAATGTACTGTGCTGAGAAAAGTGGTTACCAGGTTTTCTGAGTCTAGGTTATTATATGTTTCTGATGTTTATAAACTCCACAGAACAACACTTAGTAGCATGCAGGATAAATTCACGTTTTGCAGGAATTCTCCTATATGTATCAAATAATTTTGTTCAACGGAGGTTGCAGATACCATGGCTGCATAGCAAATTACCAAACTTTTGTGAAATAAAGCAACCCTTCGTGTGAGTTTATGGAATCTGTGGTTCAGGAGTTTGGACAGAACTGAGTGATTCAACTTGTCTCTACTAATGTCAAGGCCTTCAATTGAAAGGAAGTGAGGCAGGGGAATGGGATCATTGGAAGAATCATTTCGTCACCTGTCGATGTTGATGCTGGTATTGAGCTTGGAGCCTTGGTTCCTCTTCACATAGACCTCTCCACATGGACGCTCTCAGTGAGCTGCTCTGGGCTTCCTCACAGGGTGACAATAGGTTTCATCCCCGAGACAGACAGCTTGGGGAAGTCCTACCACTTGTTGTGACCTAGGCAAGGAGGCATGCATGCCACATGCTGCTCATCCAGGGAGTCACAAAGTCCTTCTCAGGTTCCAGGAGTGGGAAGACAGACTGCAGGTAATGAGTGACAAGGCTCTGGAACAGCATGTGGGACCCGAAATATTACTGTGACTATTTTGAAAATGCAATCTACCACTTAGGAATTCATATTTCCATTTTATAGATGAGAAATGAAGACGGAGAAGTTTTGTGGTTGTTTAGAACATTCAATGTCTACTGTGAAAGTACTAAAACTGCTAGTGACATGTTTATTTCTTCAGAAAAAAAGAAAGTATATGGGACTTGGCTTAATTTTACCTGGAGAAAAATAGAGTAACATGAAAAACATTTCAAAACTCTCATTGACATATAGTCACATTTGATAAAAAGAATACGACCCTTTTGTAAGTTAATATAAGATGTCAACATAACTTTTATTCACCGACTTCTTCATCTTCATCTCCAACCAGAGGTTTGCTTTTTTGTTTTTGTTTTTGTGTGTGCATGGTTGTTGTTGTTGTTTGTTTAGATCCAGATTTCAGGTTCCAAACCATAACCCTCCACTTGACTCAGGTTCAACAAATTCCAAAGCAAACTCATCATTTTTTTCTCAACAGAAAATAATTACCTGTGATTTGAAAATGGGTCAGAGAAGAATGAGATGGTGAGAGGAGCAAGGCAAGCATACTCCATAACCAGCCCCCTCAGGCACTTCCTCATGTCTCTTGCACTGACTCCCCACCATCCCTGGCTATGTAAGAGGCACCCTGCCTAAGAAAGATGTCTCCAGATGATGCCCATTTCATCTCTCCAGTCAACAGAAACCCAAGCTTCGGAACGAAACAGCTGCCTGGCAATCCCATATCTTCCAGCTCAAGACTGAATTCTAAATAATTATGGATCATAGTGCTCCGTGTCACTCGCCAATTCAACAGTCATTTCCTTTCTTCCTGGATCAGGAAATTATTGTTCTGGGTAGCTACATGCCCAATCCTCAGAGCATGAATCATGATTGGATAAGTCAACCATAGCTACTATTTTTCTTCTCCTCTGAGCATGTGACCAAGTTCTACCTCATGAAATGGATCGCTAGGTAAGTCTAGTAGGGGCTCCAGAGAAATATTTTCCTTCTTGCTAAGAGAGTAAAATACCCATTTTCCCTCTTGGCTTTAATTTATACTTTGGATGCTGTTATGTGAAGGAGTGTTGCTTGAATAAAAAGACAAACCTGAGAATGGAAGGCAACACATATAGGATGGCATAGCAGAGAGGTTAAAAGAGAGCTTCTTAGAAGCCAGATTTGTGCTAGGCTATGACTTGTCTTTAAAGCACTCTTAGTTTTTAGTTACTTGTTGCCAAAAGCATTCATGACTGATGACTCATCCCTCTCCAGCGAACTGTCAGAACTAACCTTGGTATGCCTCTCAGCCTTGTTTACGTTAGGCATCTATATTTTTTGGCCTCATTTGGAAACCTGATATCCATTCTGCTTTGTAAACTTCCTAATCTGACCCTATCCTTCCTCTACTCCCTAATATTACCTCTTAGGGAGTCCACCTTCTGCGAACTGCAAACTCACTTGTACTCTCAACCTCTTCATCTCTTTGCTTCAGCTGATGATCTGTTACCCAGCAAGGTCTCTGTTTCTTCCATAGCACTTCAAGTAGATAGATACCAGTTATTTTTTCTTTATATGGGCATTTCCAGTGCTTATGAGATAGGTGTCTTACTTATTCTCCATTGTTATTTCCACTAATTCCTTTTTATTCTTCCTAACAATCAAAGCTCTTTGAAGTATAGTAAATGGCCTCAGACTGAACCACTAACTTCTACCTTCAGTTGACATCTATCAAATTCCAGGACACTGTGTTTTTGATAACTTTAGCCTCTAGATCACTCTTCTCTCTACTATTTTTCTCGCTGTTACTCTTGGTGACTTCAACATATTCTCATATGTCCATCCACATTTGGGCCTGTGATTTTCCAAATTCCTCAAATCTAACAATCTTGTCTTCTATCCTACTTAGCTGTAACTCTGAGGAGAGGACGAATCAATGGGACTTAGCCAGGTCTCTGGACTCCTAAGCATAGCCTTCCTTTTTGAAATATGCTATAATGCTTTCACAATCACTGTTTCTGGTGATATCAACTCAAATGTCTCTCTCTGCATTTGATAATAGCTGACTCTACTGAAGATAACTGAGTATAAAGATTTTATTTTATTTTATTTTTTAATGTGTGTGGATGTATGTTACTGTCTGAAGGTCAAGATATCCTGCAGATTGCCCTAACCAGTTTGGCTCAGTAGATAGAACGTCAGCCTGAGGACTGAAAGGTCCCAGGTTCGATTCCGGTCAAGGGCATACCTTGGTTGCAGGCACATCCCCAGTAGGGGGTGTGCAGGAGGCAGCTGATCGATGTTTCTCTCTCATTGATATTTTTAACTCTCTATCCCTCTCCCTTCCTCTCTGTAAAAAAAATCAATAAAATATATATTTTTTAAAAAAGATATCCTGGAGAAGCCCAGCCAGCATGGCTCAGTGCTGACCTATAAACCAGGAGGTCATGCTTTGATTCCCAATCAGGGCACATGCCCAAGTTGTGGGCTCGCTTCCCAGTGTGGGGCATGCAAGAGGCAGTCTATCAATAATTCTCTCTTGTCATTGATGTTTTTATCTCTCTCTCTCCCTCTCCCTCTCCCTTACACTCTGAAATCAATAGAAAGATATATATTTTTAAAGATATCTTGGGGGAAATTATTGAATAAAAATCAATAGTAGCCTTCACAAATGTGAGCACGAAATTCAGTTCAAAAGAGGCATGAAAGTTAATGATATCTTGTTTTGAGTATTTCAAAATACATTATCAGCTTAAATAGAAACTACAATGGCTTGCTGTTTCCACAAAGAGAAAAAAATAATTAGCTAAGCTAAATATAATTTTGCTAATGGTAAATATATGACAAATGCACCCATGTACTCAACACAATGATTCCTTTTCACTTACAAGAGTATTTGGTATAGTCATGAAAGTTGACATGGAACACTTAACCAGGAGAAGTCAAAGAGGGGCAGAGAGAAGCTAGTGAGAATTTGTGGTAAAGTGCTATTAAATGGAGACAGCACAGGAGTCATAAGTTTTCTGAGGAAGTAAGTGAACACATAGAAGACAAGTTCAGATCTGCTAGGGCAGATCTTGAGACAAAGGCTTAATACAGATCTTGGGTGGTTGTGTCTACTGCGTAACCATGGTGAAGCTGGGTGAGCTTAAACACTGCATGTTGGAAATTCCTTAAGATTGAGTCAATAATACATCTTTTGCCTTTGATGAAATTGGGCTGAAATACTTTAAAGTCAGATTTTGAAATCTATGCTTGAAGACTTCAGAGTCATAGAAGTTTCGCCTATCCTTGATTAAAGAAAAACAAGTCTTAGCTCCCCATTTCCAAAAAAATAAAAATAAGAAGATACCATACAACAAACATGAAGGCCAGTAAGTCTCTTGAGCAACTGGTATTTCTTAATGGAATTAAATAACCCAATCCACTGATTTCTAAAAACTGTAACTGCAATCCAAGTGTTACAAGAAAAATTTCTTCTACTTAGAGATGAATAGGATACGGGTACATTTTGTGAATGAGTTCATGATTTATTATTCTAAGATGGCCTGTTCCAATAAGATAGTAAATATACTTCAGCAACTGATAATGTGTCAAAAATCTTTTTCTGAGTTTCCTGGGTCTAAGGAAAGACATTTCTCTCTTTTTTTCTTTTTTTAAAAAATATATTTTATTGATTTTTTTACAGAGAAGAAGGGAGAGGGATAGAGAGTTAGAAACATCGATGAGAGAGAAACATCGATCAGCTGCCTCCTGCATACTCCACAATGGGGATGTGCCCGCAACCAAGGTACATGCCCTTGACTGGAATCAAACCTGGGACCCTTCAGTCCGCAGGCCGACGCTCTATTCACTGAGCCAAACCGATCAGGGCACTCTCTCTTTTTTTCTCATGTAACCCCCTTTTCTCAAGTATCCACTGCTGATTAGGGGAGAAGAGAATCAGAATTCATAATTATATCTTCTCTAAAAGCAAGATAGTGGCTTCTGCAGAAGCGAAAAGCACATCTCTTTTCTTACTCTCTATGATACCTTTATCATGGTTCATATTTTGGTATTTTCTCCCTTCCAATCGAATCCCGTTCAGGGTGAGGGTCTCTCTACTGCTAACTGCACAAATGTGGTTGTTAAATGCCTGCTATGTTGAGTGCAAAAAGGATAAGCTATATCTTAGAACTTAAATGGGATTTGGATGATAGAAACTTTCATTTATTGACCAATAGGAAATAAGTAGAACAAAAGATTATTCATTATCTACCTTGAAAAAATTGCATGAATCTAGATAAAACCTTTTATTACTTCCCTATCTTTTCCTCACTGCAAGAGGATTTGACTAATCTATTAACTATCTTATTCTCTTGTGAAGTGTAGGACAGTATTCGGTTTTTGAAAGAATTCCTTTTTACCTGATTAACACTTTAAAGTGGCAGGAAACTTTGAAACCTTTCATATAGAGAGTTTCAAACTAAATATAAATCAGGACAAAGAATCAAATCTAGTGTTTCCGTATCTCCCAGGCAAAGTAGTTTATTGTTCTCGGAAATTCCGAATATGCATGCAAGTAGCATCTTTGCTAGTGAATTGTGGCTTTGGTCAAATTTCTTGGACCTTTACATCCCCCAACCAGTCTGTTTCTACCTCAGACCCAAAAGAGCGGAGGCTGGGCCGGCAGACATATGAAGAATGGGCATGTTAGTATGTAGGAAAACGGTTTCAACTTACTCCCATTTAGCCATGTCTTGGGGGAGGGAGGGAGTGAATTTAAGGAGAAGCACTATCAGTCAAACCAACAGAAACTGAAAAAAAAATCTAATTATTCTGGGTTTTGCCACTGGGCTCTGGGTTCTGCTATTCCCACTACACAAAAATACTGCACACACTCATCCCTGATTTGCTAATCTGGGATTAACGAATCTACTACTATTCCACATTTGTTTCCCGTTCACAGTAGGTTGCCATGAAAAAATTCTTAGAAAACCAAATACAGTTGCAATTTGAGCATCAGCGTAATCCTTGTTAGATTTACCTCAAGAGAAGATAGTTTTTCCTTTTTTCTAAAAGAAAAAAAACTCCCCCATGACTTGGAAACTAACTTAAATGCTTTGATTTATTTTAACGTTTCATAAAACTTATCCCTTTATTATAATGTAAAGTCTAGTTTCTGTTTTGTCAGAAGCAGCGTTTGTTTGGGTCGTTTTTAATCCTTGGAGACAGCTCCCCCTGCTGTAATAGTGCTTAATTGCAGAAGGATTTTTATTATTTATTTATTTATTTATTTACTTACTTACTTACTTACTTACTTATTTTTTGCTTTCCAATGAAAAGGAGCAAAGATGGCTACACTCTAACAGGAGGCTGAGTGCCCTTGTTCCCTAGACTGAGTTTACAGCTAAAATTCTGCACAGCCACCTTGAAAAAAACAAGGGAAGGATAGCAGACTGACTATATTTTGTCTAAGGAGCATTGAAGACACAAGTAAAGACTGGCAAACGAGGCGGGGGTTGCAGAAAGATGGGACCCCTCCAGAGATGGTGCTCAACTGAGGCCCAATGGGGAGTGGCTGCAGAGCTCCCTTTCCTTGGGAGTGTGGACTGGCATCCAAACGCAAGGATATCAAACCCTGAGCGATGGAGATGGAACAAGAACCCGAGCAGCGTTGGGCAGAGGAACCCAGCGGGACAGCCTGCCTGGGAAGCAGGGTGTGTGCCTTCCCAGGGAAAAAATGCGCCAAATGTCAGCAGAAAAGCAGGAGAGATTCGCCAGGGTGTGAGGCTGCAGAACAGAAAGCGGCCTGTGGCTGCAACCAGCAGTGACCTGAAGGGACCCTCTGCTTTCCTGAAAGGCCTGGTGCGAAGTCCCAGAAAGCACCTAAATTGTGTGGCAGGGAGAAGAGAAAGAGGGTCCTCCCCCTCCAGAGAGAGACTGAGCCACAACTGCAGCTGCCAGGAGGGCAAAGCAGCGATTTTAAAAATATATGTATTTTTACTGATGTCAGAGAAGGAGAGAGAGAAACATCCATGATGAGAATCATTGATCAGCTGCCTCCTGCACGCCCCACACTGGGGATGGAGCCCTCCACCTGGGCATGTGCCCCCCCCACTCCCCGCACCCCGGGAATTGAACCACGGTCTCCTGGTTCATGGGTCAACGCTCAACCACTGAGCTATGCTGGTTGGGCAGAGAGCAGATATTTTTTTTGATCCACACTGAAGCTGGATTCATCAGCGGAGCTGGGAATTTCGGCCTCAGTTTCATGAGATCAGCTGTGTGGAGAACCTGCATGGGGCTGACTTTGTAATCCCTTTTCCTTGATGGGAGTGCAAGGACGATGAGTCCTTGCAAAGATGTGTCTGCTTGTTTCTTTCTTTATGGAACTCCATGACATCCACTGGGAAGACTTATATTGGGGAGAAAGACCAGCAAGAGCCGGGCTTTCTATCTGCATTGTGGTGAGGCTGACCCAAAAGCCCTGTGAGTTCAGCCAGAGGTTATGGGAAGGGTGGGGTGGAGTACATCTACCTCTCCTATTGGCTAGGAGCACCTCCCCAATAGGAAAGGAGCTGGATTAGCTCTCTGAAGCCCCAGATACTCCCACTGGGCAAAGTTTGGTGGGGAAAGGGAGGACAGCTCAGAGGAGAGCATTCAGGAGTAAGACTCTCATGAACTATTGTTTGGGACCAGGAGGAAAAGCTTAACACCCCTCCTGGGGGCTGGGAAGGCAATGTACTCACTGAGACTCTTTTGATCAATCCTACTGAACCCAGGACAGCTGAAACTGCCCAGACAGAAAAGGCAGCAGGCTGTATCCAAGCAGAACTTGCATCAGGCCATTTTAGGGGCAACTAGGGTCGGAGAAGATGGTACAGACTGAAGAGTTGGCTTCAAAGCAGAGATTAATCTCCCTTCAGTGAGTGCCTGTTGGCGAAATCTCTAAGTAATGGGCCCTCTAGTGCTAGTTATGTTAGCCTGCCTCCACCCTAAATACACTCTTTGAAAGACACTGGAGAAGACCAGGCAACTATAGAAGGGAGATGGAATAGCTGACAGAGGGAGGCAGTCCTCAGCCTCAGACTGACCAGCTACAAATGGACACCAAGAGCCAAACTTGGACAGCCCGTGACATTGGTTGACACAAAGGCACCTCAGGAGGCCTGAAAGCAGCATACAAAACAGTGAGCATTGTTGAGACAAACTTCACTTGGCTTACTTTAAAAAAAAAGTTTTATTTTGCTTGTTTTGTTTTTCTATTTTAAATATTTTCTGCTTTGTTGCCTTGATATTATTACAATTACTGAGTTTTTGCTTTTCTCTCTTGTTTATTTCATACTAGGGGCCGGTGAACAAAAATCTGTTTACTCAGAGGTCCCTCAGTCCGACCTGTGCCCTCTCGCAGTCTGGGACCTCTTGGGGGATGTCCACCTGCTGGCATACCTGGTCAGCCTGGGTGAGGGGCTGATGGCTGTTTGCAGGCTGGCCAAGTCCCCCAGTGTGGACCGTCACCCCATTGGGATGTGGCCAGCCTCTACTGGGTACCTCTACTGGGTACCTGGCCAGCCTGGGTGAGGGGCTGATGGCTGTCTGCAGGCTGGCCAAGCCCCCCAGTGGGATCCTGGGGTGTGGCCAGCCTGGGTGAGGGCCTGAGGGCCATTTTCAGACTTTCAGGCTGCCCATAGTCCTTTCAGGTTTTGGGCACCTACTGGGTACCTGGCCAGCCTGGGTGAGGGGCTGATGGCTGTCTGCAGGCTGGCCAAGCCCCCCACTGGAGACCCTCACCCCATTGGGGTGTGGCCAGCATGGGTGATGGACTGAGGGCTGTTTTCAGACTTTCAGGCTGCCCACAGCTCCCATTGACCCAATGTCCCAGCAAGGCTGGCTGGAAGCAGGTTTCTGGGGTTTGTTTATCTTCTATAATTGATACACTGTTTCTTTAAGCTGAGGCTTAGGCAGGTAATGAAGCCTCTTGTCTGCTTCAGCTCATGGCTTCTAAAATTGAAAGAATGTTGCCTTAGTAGACTCCAGGCAGGCAGTTTCCTCCATCGCTCTGAGGCTTCTATAATTGAGACAATGTTGTAAATATGTTGTTGCCTGGAGCCAAGAGAAGCCCAGCCAGCAAACAGTTATACTCCTGCTGCAATGGAAGCTGCCTGTTTACTCTAGCAGCTCCGTAACTGCTGGCCTCTCCATCTTGGCTGGGTTAATTTGCATGCAGTCGCTCTGATTGGCTGGTGGGCGTGGCTTAGGTGTCCCAAAGAAATGGTCAATTTCAATATTATGCTTTTTTAGATCTTATTGCCTTCCTTCCTTCTTTTTCTATTCCACCTTCTTTTGTTTTACAACTCTCTCCTTACCTTTGCATAACATTTTTTCCTTTCTTTCTCTTGTCTTTATTTTTTTTTTACCATTTTTATTTTCCTACTCTCTATTTTTTGCTCTCCCTTCTTTCCTTTCAGAATTTTTTTTTTCTGCCCAGTAACCTCTTTAGTTTTTTTGTTTGTTTGTTTTTACTATTAGCAATATCCTTTTCAGTCTTTTTATATTGCCTTAGTATTTGTGTTCTCTTTTCTCTTCCCTAATTCTCTTTTCTCTTCAATTGTCTTAATCATGGTTACAGGGATATTTTGTATGTTCTAGTTTATTTCCTGTTGGTTTTGTTTTGTTTTGCCCTGTCATCATCTGTACAACAGTTCACAGTGTGGTTGTGGCTGAGCCCCACACTTAGCCAGCCTGAGAGGACAGTTCTCTGACAAATACGACAACAACAATCTAGATCCAATCACAACATGAGAACCCAAATAACACACAAAAGGGACACACATACAGCTCAGTAGTACAAAGAAAACACACCACCGGGTCCTGCAGAATATCTATTACAAAAGCCCACCCCACAAGACTGGGAGTCATAACAAATATATTTAATACATAGGTAAAAACACAAAGAGACAACTAAAATGGGGAGAAAAACATCCCCAAAATTTATGAAAAGGAGAAATTGCCAGAAAAGGCCCTAGATGAGATGGAGGTAAGCAAGTGATTATAGAGTTCAGAATAATGGTTAGAAAGATGCTCAAGGAACTCAGTGAGAACTATAATAAACTTAGTGGGAACTTCCAGGGAGTTAGTGGGAACTACAAGGAACTTTGTGAAAGCTATACCAGTATGAAAAAAGACTAAGAACCAAATAGAGATGAAGAATGGTGTATCTGACATCAAGAATACATTGGAAGGAATTAAAACCAGGCTCTATGAAGCAGAGGAATTAGAAGGTAATGAAGAAAGAAAAAAAAAAAAAAAACAAGAGAAAATATATTTAAAAAGCATGAGGGCAGTTTAATAAGGGAACTTTAAGACAACATGAAATGAAACAATATCTGCATCAGAGGGAGAATAAAGTGAGCAAGTTATGAGAAAAGCTTTTGGAAGTAATAATGACAGAAAACTTCCCTACTGGTAAGTTGGTGAAGGAAAAAGCCACACAAGTTCAGGAAGCACAGAAGGTACCAAACAAGATGAACTCAAAGTGACCCATTCCAAGACACATAAAAATTAAAATGGCAAACTTTAAGGACAAAGAGAGAATCTTAAGGGCTACAAGAGAGCAGCTACAAGGGAGCTCCCATAAGGCTGTCAGCTGATTTCTCAAAAAAAACACTACAGGCCAGAAGGGAATGGCATGAAGTATTAAAAGTTATGACAAGCAAGAATCTGAAACCAATACTACTCTCTATTCAGCAAGGCTATCATTCAAAATAGATGGTGACAAAGAGAAGAAAACATGACACACATATATGTAGCTATAAGATACTCATCTCAGCACAAAAGACTCACAGGATTAAAGTGAAGGGATGAAAAAAAAATTACAATGCAAATAGCAAAGGAAAAAAACCCCAGGGGTAGTAATACTTATATCTGACAAAATAGACTTCAAAGCAAAGGCCATAATAAGAGACAAAAAAGGCCACTACATAACATTAAAGAGATCAATTAAACAAAAGGATATAACCCTGAAAAACATATAAGCACCCAAAATAGGAGCACCTAAATAAATAACTTCTGGAGGATTTTGAAAGGGATCAAAAGTAATACTGTCATAGTATGGGACTTTAAGACCTCACTGACATCAATGATTAGATATTCCAAACAGAAAAATCAGCAAGGAAACAGAGACATTAAATGACAAACTGGATCAGATAGGTTTAATTGACATTTACATAACATACTACCTCAAAGCTGTGGAATATACATTCTTTGCAAGTGCACACAGGACATTCTCAGAGATAGACCACATGTTAGGACACAAAATAAATCTCTACAAGTTCAAGAAGATTGAAATCATATCAAACATCCTCTCAGACCATTGCATGAAACTAGAAATCAACCACAATAAAAACACTCAAAAACATTCAAACACATGGAGACTATATAGTATGTTATTAAACAATGAATGGGTTACCAATTAAACCAAGGATTAAATAAAAAACTTCCTGGAGACCATCCAAAACGAACTCACAACAATCCAAAATCTATGGGATAGAGCAAAAGGGAAGTTTTTAGCATGGCAGGCCTATCTCAAGAAACAAGAAAAAGTTCTAATACTATCGAACAGTACAACTAATAGAATTAGAAGAGTAACAGGAAAAGCCCAAAGTAGAAAGAAAAAAATAAAGACCAGAGCAGAAATAAATTACATGTAGACTAAAAAACAATACAAAAGATCAGTGAAACCAAGAGCTGTATTTTTGAAAAGACTAACAAAATAGATGAACCTTAGGCAGACTCATCAAGAAACAAAGAGAGAGGACCCAAATAAGTAAAATCAGAAATGAAAGATGTGAAGTTACTAATGAAACCACATAAATACAATGGATTGTAAGAAAATACTATGCCAACAAGCAGGACAATCTGGACAAATTCCTAGAAAAACACAATCTTCCAAAATGTAATCCAAAAGAATCAGAAAATCTGAATAGGCCAATAAAAAAGTGATGAAATTGAAATAGTAATTAAAAAAACCCCAAAACATTCCAGCAACAAAAGCCCTGGTCCAGAGGGCTTCATAGGGGAATTTTACCAAACATTCAAAGAACTAAAACCTACCCTCTTCAAATTATTCCAAGAAATCCAAGAGGAAGGAATACTTCCAAGTTATTTTCATGAGGCCAGCATTATCCTACTCTCAAAACCAAGTAAAGACACTACAGGCCAATATGCCTGATGAACTTAGAGACTAAAATCTTCAACAAAATATTAGCAACTTAATCCAGAACTATATTTAAAAAGTGGAACTTATCCCAGGGATGCAAGGCTAGTACAACATCCTCAAACCAAAACATGTGACACATCACACAACAAATTGAAAGACAAAAGCCACATGATCATAATAGATGCAGAAAAAGCATTTGACAGAAATCCAACACCCATATTTGATAAAAACTTTTAGCAAAGTGGGTATAGAGGTATCATACCTTGATATAATACAGGCCACATGCGACAAGCCTACAGCCAACATCATACTCAGTGGGCAAAAACTAAAAGCATGCCCCTAAAGAACAGGAACCTGACAGGGATGTCTGCTTTCACCTCTTATTCGACATAGTGCTGGTAGTCTTAGCCACAGTGATCAGACAAGAAAAAAAGTAAAAGGCATCCAAATTGGACAGGAGGAAATAAAACTGTCATTATTTGCAGGTAACATGATATTACATAGAAAACCCTAAAGACTCCACACAAAAAAACTACTAGATTTAATAAATGAATGGGTAATATAGCAGGATACAAAATCACTCAGAAATTGATGGAATTTTTATACACCAATAATGATCACTCAGAAAGAGAAACTAAAAAACAATGCCATTTATCATTCATCAAAAGAAAATTAAGATACTTAACAATACATTTAAGCAATGAGGTAAAAGACCTGTTCCCAGAAGATTATAGGACATTTAAAAAAGAGATAGAAGAAAATATAAACAAGTGAAAGAACATACCATGTTCATGGATTAGAATTAACATCACTAAAATGACCATCTCTACCCAAAGCAATCTCTAGATTCAATGCCATCCCTATTGAAATACCAATGGCTTATTTTACAGATCTAGAAAAAAAATATCCCAAATATTCATATAGAACCAAAAAAGGGCCTAAATAGCCAAAGAATCTTAAGGGAGAAGAACAAAGTTGGAGGGATCACAATACCAGATACCAAGTTATACTACAAAGCCATTGTAATCAAAACAGCCTGGTACTGGCACAAGAATAGGCATATAAATCCATGGAACAGCACAGAGAACCCAGAAATCAACCCAAGCTATTATGCTCAGTTAGTATTTGACAGTGGAGGCAAAGGCATACAATGGAATAAAGACAGTCTCTTCAATAAATGGTGTTGGGAGAATCGGACAGGTAAATGCAAAATAATGAAACTAGACCACCAACTTACACCATAAACAAGAATAAACTCAAAATGGATAAAAGATTTAAATATAGGATGTGAAACTATAAAAATCCTAGAAGAAAATGTAGGCAGCAAAATATCAGTATCTTACAAAGGAGAATTTTTACTGCTTATATCACCTAGGGCAAGAGAAACAAAGGAAAAAATAAATAAATGGGACTACCTTGAAATAAAAAGCTTCTATAACAAAATAAAGCATCATTAAATTGAAAAGGGAACCCACCAAATGGGAGAACATATTTGCCAATGATACCTCTGTGAAGGGATTAATATCCTAAATATATAAGGAACTCATACAACTCAACAAAAGGAAGACGAACGACCCAATTAAAAAATGGACAGAGGACCAAAATAGATAACTTCTTCAAAGAGGACATACAAATGGCCAGAAACATGAAAAAATTCTCCATGTCACTAATTATTAGAGAGATTCAAATTAAAACAATGAGGTACCACCTCACACCTGCCAGAATAGCCACCATCAATAAGTTAACAAACAAGTGCTGATAAGGATGTAGAGAATAGGAACCCTAGTGTACTGCTGATGGGAATGCACACTGGTACAACCACTATGGAAAAGTGTGGGGTTCCCTCCATTTGACCAGTGATCCCACCCCTAGGAATGTATCCTAAGATCCTAAGAATCCCGAAATATCAATAAAAAAGAATATATGTACCCCTATGTTCATAGTGTTACTTAGAATAGCTAAGATCTGGAAATAGCCTAAGTGCCCATCAGTAGATGAGTGGATAAAAAGCTGTAGTACATTTACACTATGGAATACTATGCAGCAGTAAAAAAGAAGAACAGCATGAAAGGATTGGGAGAGTATTATGCTAAGTGAAATAAGCCTATCAGAGAAAGAGTAGTATCACATGATCTCACTTATATGAGGAATCTAATGAACAAAATAAACTAATGAACAAAATAGATCCAGAGACTTTGAAGGGGGAGGGGGAAGGAATAGATTAACCAAAATGCTTATGTGCTTGTATGTATAGCCAATGATCAAACAATAGTGAGGGAAAGGTCTGGGGAGGGGGTAGGAGAGGGTGAAGGGGGTCAACAGGGGAATAAATGGGGACATTTATAATACTTTTAATAATAAAAATTTTTAAAAGAATATGAAGAATAAAGGTACAATTATTGAAGTAAAAGAAATTTTATTTTGAATAATATACATATCATTAATTTTATTTATTTTTCATAGTGCATAGTATATGTAAGTATACAAGGAAAAATAAACATTAGGGATACCTATGGAATGAAGTATATGGGTGAAGAAGGCTTTCAATATATAGGCTTAGTAGCATCACAAGATAGTATCCATTAGAAAAAAATAAAAACCATGCAAAAATATATCCAAATCATGGTGAGTAATTGCAGTCAGTACAAATTATAGTTTCTTGGGTATAAAAAGTATATATGTTATTTGGATTGAAAAAATAATATATAAATATGTGGCATGAATTTTAAGTCCAAGCCAAACATCATCTGAAGTAAAAAGTGTGGATGCCACATGTGACAATAAAATACTAAAGGCCACATATGGAGGTCACCAGCTTACAAAGAGAATACTAAGAGGTAGGGAAAAATTTTTTTTTATAAGAAATGCAATGAAGCTACCTCTGCCTAAATTAGAAAATAGTGAATGCATTGACATTAAAATAACAGCTTCCCATACTATGTTGCATTTCTATTTCCTCTGTCAAAAGAATTCACTGTGTATCACTACAAAGCTCAGTGAATATGATGAGGTAATAAATTTAGAGCTTTGGCATTAGGGAAAGTTTAATTTTTTCATTTTACACTAAAGGGAAACAAGAATAAGAATAATAAATGCCCAATTCCCCATTCAGCATACTACCTTTTACTTGTTTCAGATATGCTGATTGGCACAAGGGGAATAGAGATATAAAGATATAAACCCAACTTCCAAATCAAAGATTTTACATCTAGAAATTTAAAAAGATAACATTCTTTACTGTTTTAAAATTAAATGCTCAATGTAGGTTTTGAATGTTGAGATGATTAAAAAGGTGAGAGAAAAACAGCAAAGAGAGATACTTAAAATCTTCTGGTTTCCTTTATAGTTTCTTTTTCTCCCATTTATTTTTCTAAATTGAATTTTACAGTAGGAATGCAGACCACTTTGGATAGCTGTGGCTCAATACTGCTTGGTGCTTTCTTCTTAATACATCATCTTCTTACACTCCACTGAACAGAAAACCATCCCTTCCACTGGCATGAACTTCTGCCCAATGAGACACTTGCTGCAGCAGGAGCACAGAAAGCACTCTGTGGAGGCATGCCAGCTGAAATTGTTATATGTCACCCGCTGCACTTCCGGATCAATGGCATTGTGGCATCCTTGACATACCTGTTAAGTTAATGATACAAAAAAAGAAGAGATGAGATTGACCTTTCAATGAATCTTTCTAGCCAACAACTGTTAACGGGGTTTATATGCCAAGCACAGTGAGAAATAACAGGGGAAGGCCAAACAAGTAATTTGATGCTTGCAAAATATCCCCATGTTATTCAAGGCAGAAAATCTTGATGGCAAGTTCCAAAGCAGTGATTCTGGTTCAAGGGTATCCTATATAATAAAAGGGTACTATGCAAATTGACCCAAACAGCAGAACGTCTGGGAATGATTGGTCACTATGACACACACTGACCACCAGGGGTCAAGACGCTCAATACAGGAGCTGTCCCTTGGTGGTCAGTGCACACCCACAAGGGGAGCTCTGCTCAGCCACAAGCCAGGCTGCCAGCTGCCAGCACAGTGGTGGTGGTGGGAGCCTCTCCCGCCTCCTCAGCAGCACTAAGGATGTCCAACTGCAGCTTAGGCCTTCTCCCCATTGACAAGTGGACATTCCCTGAGGGCTTCTGGGCTGCCAGAGGGATGTCTGAGTGCCATTGTAGGCTGATCTCGTGGGGAGCGGGCCTAATCCAGCAGGTGGACATCCCCTGAGGGGTCCCAGACTGCCAGAGGGCACAGGCCGGGTTGAGGGATGCCCCCCCACCCCCGAGTGCACAGATTTTTGTGCACTGGGCTTCTAATTCTATTACAACTGCACATTAGTAATTACCCAAAATGTTTATAATTTTTCCTACAACACAAAATTCTAGGGAGGCTGTGGAGCAATAGGAACTCTGTCATCACTGTTGGAAGTGCAAAATAAGGCCATTAGGCCATTTCTTAACTAAACATATTTTTATCACACAATCCAATAATCATGTTCTTTGGTATTTACCCAAAGAAGTTAATAACTTATGTATACTCAAAATCTCTCACCTGGATATTGTCTTACTCATAATTGCCAAAACTAGGAAGCAATCAAGATTTCCTTTATTAGATGAATGGAAAATGGTGGTATATCCAGACAATGAAATGTTATTCAGTGGTAAAAAGAAACGAGCTATCAAGTCATAGAGAGATATGGAGGAAAATTAAATGCAAATTATAAAGGGAAAGAAGCTCATATGAAAAGGATACATAGTATATAATTCCAACTATGACATTTCAGCAAAGGCAAAATTATCCTATCTAATAAGAGAATAATATGCAAATTGACCATCACTCCAACACACAAGATGGCCGCCTCCATGTAGACACAAGATGGCCTGCAGGGGAAGGCAGTTGTGGGCAACCAGGACAGCAGGGGAGAGCAGTTGAGAGGGACCAGGCCTGCAGGGGAAGACTGTTGGGGGGGACCAGGTCTGCAGGGGAGGGCAGTTGGGGGCAACCAGGCTGTCAGGGGAGGGCAGTTGGGGGGAATCAGGCCTGCATGGAGGGCAGTTGGGGGGAACCAGGTCAGGAGGAGAGGGCAGTTAGGGGCAATTGGGCTGGCAGGGGAGCAGTTAGGCATTGATCAGGCTGGCAGGGGAATGGTTAGGGGCAATCAGGCAGGTGAGTGGTTGGGAGCCAGCAGTCCTGAATTGTGAGAGGGATGTCCGACTGCCAGAGATTGGCCTAAACGGGCAGTCAGACATCCCTCTTGGGGTCCTAGATTGGAGAGGGTGCAGGCTGGACTGAGGGACACACAACCCTCCCACCCCATGCATGAATTTCATGCACCGGGCCTATAGTGGATACAATAAAAAGATGAGTGGTTGCCAGGAGTGGAGTATGTGGTAGGGAGGTGGGAGAGATAAAGAAATAAATAGGCAGAGCACAGAAAATACTCTTTATGACAATAATGATGTATGTATGAGTATATATATAAATATGTATAATCTAATCTAATAAAAGAGTAATATTGAAATTGGCCGTTTTGCCGGGATGCCTAAGCCACACCAACCAGCCAATCAGAGCAGCTGTATGCAAATTAACTCAGCCAAGATGGAGGCCAGCAGTCACAGAGCTAGAGTAAACAGGAGGCTTCCGTTGCACCAGGAGTAAACTGTCTGCCTAGGCCGGCTGGGCCTCTCTCTGCTCATGGCAACATAGTTGCAATTATAGAAGCCACAGAGCTGAAGCAAACAGGAGACTTCCGTTGCACCAGCGATGGAGGAAACTGCCTGCCTAGGCTGGCTGGGCCTCTAATAAGGCAACATTTTTCAATTATAGAAGCCATGGAACTGAAGCCAACAGGAGGCTTTGTTACCTGCCTAGGCCTCGGCTTAAAGCAAGAGTTTCAATTATAGTGAGAAGGCAAAAAGGGTTAATTCAAAGGTAGCCCTGATGTTCTGGGGGAATGACCTTCAGCTGAGGCATTGCCTCCTTCACCAAAACTGGATTAGCAAAACAAGTCAGGAGTGCTGCCGTGAGGGAAGGGTGGATTGTTAGCTGACACGGTAACCTTGGAACACCTGGGGAAGGGTGGACTGTTAAGCTGGATGGAATCCTTGGAACACCTGGGGAAAGGGAAGTTGGGAGTTTCAATTCCTCTAGGGCCTGGAGGGAGGGAACACATTTGCAATATGATTAACTCGGGAAGCATATATGAGGCAGGGCTCCCTCGTGTTACTTTGCTCTGATTTGGAACATTTCCTAGAGACTGCACGTGATTAAAACTATGATTTCTCCACTCCTTCAAAGCGTCGCTTAGTTTTTTGGTCTTTCTGCAACAATAAAAGATAAATAAACCCCAGAAACCTGCTTCCAGCCAGCCTTGCTGGGACATTGGGTCAATGGGAGCTGTAGGCAGCCTGAAAATGCCACTCAGCCCGTCACCCAGGCTGCCCAGGCACCCTAGTAGGGACCCAAAACCGGAAGGGACTGTGAGCAGCCTGAAAACAGCCCTCAACCCCTCACCCAGGCTAGCCAGGTACCCCAGTAGGGACTCAAACCCTGAAGGGACTGTGGGCAGCCTGAAAACAGCCCTCAGCCCCTCACCCAGGCTGGCCACACTCCCTTAGAGTAAGGGTCCACACTGGGGGGACTGGCCATCCTGAAAACAGCCATCAGCCCCTCACCCAGGCTGGCCAAGCACGCCAGCAGGTGGACATCCCCTGAGGGGTCCCCGACTGTGAGAGGGCACAGGCCGGGCTGAGGGTGTGCACTGGGCCCTAGTTTTATACAAATATGTAAATGTTATCTATATATATAAAAGCCCAGAGACTAGAAAGGCAGAACGGCCAGAATAACCAGTGGCTATGACGTGCACTGCGGCAGCCAACCAGCATGATCTGGGCCCCAATTGAACCCCAGTACTCCGATTGTGGGTGGGGTTAGCCAGCCAACTGCCCGTGGCCCCTCCCCCCTGGCTGGTCCGACCCGATGGGCTCCTACTGGGGCAGGCCAGCTGGACCTCACCTGTGCACAAATTTGTGCACCGGGCCTCTAGTATAAATACGAATATATATGTACTAGGGGCCTAGTGCATGAATTTGTGCACCTTGAAAGGAACTGTGAGCTGCGAGGCTGCAGTGGGCAAAGGAGTGGGTCTCAGCCTTTCCCGTGTTCCCCTGTCTGGCCTCTCCTGTCACAACCCCAGTCCCCTGTCTTCCAGCAGCCTCGCTCCCACTGCTGCTACCCCAACCCACTGACTGCGCTGGCCCCGCTCACACTCCTTTGACAGTGTGGAGTGATTGGAGCCAGTGTCAGCAGTGGATTTGAGCGGGGCCGGCACCATCAGTAGGTGCAAGTGGGGTGGCTCCGGCAGTGGGTGCGACAGGTGGCTGCCAGCCCTGATTGTTCCTCAGGAGTAGGGGGAGGTGGAGAAGCCCTGAGGGGCAAATGGGGCCAGCGGCTGCTGCTCACACCCATTGATGGTGCCGAGCAATCAGGGCCAGTGCTGGGAGCCAACAGCAGGTTCAAGCAGCAGCTCCAGCGCCAGCAGCAGGTGCGAGTGGGGCCAGTTCCAGCAGTGGGTGCAAGGGCCCAGAGGACTGCAGCATGCAGGAGCAAAGAATTTTCAGTAACCACCAGAGACTTGCCCCGATGACAGTGACCAGCAACCCGCCTTGGTCTGGCACTCCTGCTCACCTGCTCCACTATCCCACCACAGTCAATGTTTGCCATGTTCTGTGCACACCCCCTGGTGGTCAGCACACGGCATAGCGACTGGTTGTTTGGCCATTTGGTCTATTTGCATATTAGGGTTTTATATATATAGATATTTATATAGACATAATTTGTCCATTCTATACATTGTCCAAAATTAAAGAATAGACACCAAAAATGAACCCTAAGGTAAACCATGAACTTTGGGTGATTATG
Source organism: Murina feae (assembly GCA_004026665.1). NCBI lineage: Eukaryota > Metazoa > Chordata > Mammalia > Chiroptera > Vespertilionidae > Murina > Murina feae. Next base: position 42,617 of record PVJC01010054.1, read on the forward strand.
ATGTGTCAATGTAGATTCATCCTTGGTATAAAAAATGTACTATTCTGGTGAATTATATTGATAATAGACAAGGCTATTCATATATAGGAATAAGGGGTATATGGCAAGTCTTTTATCTTCCATTCAATTTTGTTGTAAATACAAAATTGCTCCCCTAAAAAGTCTTAATAAAAGACTTTTCTTCACTCCTTTAAAATTTGAAATGGTAATTTTATCAGTTTTATCTATGACACAAGATTATTAGCACCACTATTTCTAGACAGTAGTAAATGAAAATCATGTTCAAAGTAATTAAAGACTTAATTAAAAATACAGTGAGAAGAATTAGTTTGCAATAAAAACATAACTTGTAGCTAATTGGCTTCTGTTTTGTCATAAGAAGTCATAATCTCTCTCTCTCTCTCTCTCTCTCTCTCTCTCTCTCTCTCTCTCTCTCTCTCTCTCTTTTCTCTTTCTCTCCATATATATATATAGTTAATATGCAAAGTGTCCCCTCAGGAGTTTGACTGGGAGACTGGGAGTTCAATCGCTCGCTATGATGTGTGCAGAACATGAAGAGGCAGCGCGGAACACGGTGGGTGACCAGCGGTGGCATACTGAGGGAGCAAGGGAAGGAGGAGGCGGGGAGGGGGGTAACCTGATCAGCCCTGATCACCAGCCAGGCCTAGGGAACCTACCTATGTACAAATTTTGTGCACTGGACCTCTAGTTTATGTATAAGTTTATATCATAGAATGTTACTTAAATCCCATATAACATTCATATATACAAATATTTGTGATATCCACACCCACAAACACACATAGTACACAGGATTTCCTTCTTTAATTGAATATGTATGTAAAGAAAATAAATGAATAACCCTCATTATACCAGAAAGCAAACTACAGTTGAGACCTCCAAAACACTAGATATTTCATATGCCTTCTTGTTTATGCATATTCTGAAAGAGTGTGACTATATAAAGTTTTGCTTTAAATATTTTATAACAAGTTAGAAAACCAACAAGATTGCCCAGTATTAAACTTCAGCACTCTTGGTCTTTTAATGTGATTAACAGGAATTACTAAGCAATGAGGAGTGGGTGGGTTGAGGAGGGTCATCCAGCCTGAGCCTCCTTACTTGACTAGATCTCAAAATGTGGCTGCTTCTCAGTGGGCAAACTGGTTAGGGTGTGAAGTGAGACCTTGTTACAGATACCTATTTGGGACCTGCAATATACTTTCCATTTTAGAGTTCCATGACCGTTAATTACAGAAATTGTAGCTGCTTTATTCACAGCTACAATTCTTCCCTGAGAAGCAAGGTAGAGAATCTCTTTGCATAATCAATACAGAATTCCTGAGTATAACAAAAATTAGTGTTCTAATTACCAATGCCCTCCTATTTTTAGCTGCACCATGCAAACAATTACTTTTATATATTCATTTATAGATTTATAACTCATTTAGAATGTTCTCCTTTGTAGTTTTCTGTATTTTATATTAACTTTTCAATATTTTTAAACTTACTTATGTAAAACAGAAGGACTTCACATTCAATATTTTATGCCCTTGCTTTTAGACCATGAACTATATTCTTCACATTTTTGGAACTTTTTATAATCTTTTAAAACACACACTATTATCTGTAATTTATAAGAGATAACTACTGTCCAACTATAAAATTAAATAAATTATTTAGGATAAAACATAACTAATGAACACACTAAATTTAAGGTGTATGGTTTCACAAAACTTAGTTTTATTAATAACTAGGGGCCCGGTGCACAAAAATTTGTGCACTCGGGGTGGAGGGAGTCCCTCAGCCCGGCCTGTGCCCTCTCACAGTCTGGGACCCCTCAGTGGATGTCCTATGATGGCCCCAGTCTGCCAGGCGCCTTCTGTGTGTATGTGTGTGTGTGTGTCACCACTGGAGACCTGCCCC
>PVJC01010055.1:0-22834 GCA_004026665.1 Murina feae
TCCTCCTCCTCCTCCTCCTCCTCTTCCTCTTCTTCTGGTTACAAATATTGTCCATTTGTTTTATAGTTGACACTGTAGATGGCATTAGTCCTTAGTGAGAATAGTCAAGTGAATGAGGCAAAAGCCAGACTTATGGTAGTTGAGCAACAAAAGGGAAGGAAAAAAGCTACTGTCAGAAGAGTCTCAACTTCTTATTTTTTTCAGGAATATTACCATTTTTAATATTTTCAAGAGTTATAGTATACATATTCTTAAATTGGCCTTTTAAATTGAGCAACCAACTATCTACATCCCTTTAAGATGTAGATATAATTGTGCAACATTTGTTCTATGGATGCATGGTATAATCCATTGCATGACTGTACTATAATTTATATAACCAATGTCTTCTTATATGTGTGATATTTTCCATTTTTCCTATATAAGTAATATCCTGATGATTATTCTTATAACTATATTTTGTTCACATACCTTATTTTTTATTATTTCTTCAGTATTTACAAAGTAAAAATAAAGTACGTTTCAAAATTTAAGTGTGGGTAATCATTGGATATCATGTTGACCACGCACAGAGGAATTTCAATGAATGTATAGTAAACCTACTGTAGCTCACTTGTAAAATTAAAACGTAGTATTTTTCCCCCAGGGTTTTGAAAGTGCATGTAGATAACATCTGAAAGAGAAATGCTATCAAACAGTGAGGTATATTACTAATTTCATTGCTGAGGCAGTTTTATGAAACCACTGCCACCCCAGCATAGCTTTTATGCTTTGTTACCTTTTGACATAAATGACTACTTACAAAAACTGAACACATTATGAAGATATCAGAACACCCCGGGTTCTACACATCCCTGCCTTTAAAACTCAAGCAAATTGGGAGGTTTCAAAGTGTGCTGTCATTAGGAATTCCTAACACATATCTTTTTGAAAAAATACTTGATAACAACTTCTTCAAATATTTCATTTACTGATTATTGTATTCTAAATTATAAATCTAAACATTTGCTATCCATATTATTGTGTCCCTAATTACAGTACAATCCCATCAATTACTGTGATGACATTTTTGTGGACTTAAGAAAAATTTTGGTCGGAGGCTATAGATGTTAAAATAGTCACTGTTAGCTAGTTAGTTCCTTTCTTAATGTTTCCAAATGATATGCTGAAACACATGACTTTACAAAATAGGTTAAGGTTGGAGGAGTTTATTCTTAAGCATCTACCTGAATATGTGTTTATGTGAAAGAGGAAGGGAGTGCATTAATAATTCAAAATGCTGCCGTTTAAACTTGCCTAATTAAAGAAAAGGCTCTTCACTGAATCTGTCAAGTAGCGCGCGCGCGCGCGCGCGTGCGTGTGTGTGTGTGTGTGTGTGTGTGCGCGCGCGCGCGCGCGCGCGTGTGTGTGTGTGTGTGTGTGTGTGTGTGTGTGTGACTGAAGTCTCCACACTGTTGGCTTTCCTCTTCCAGTTAGAAGTGTTTCACAGAGAGGCAAATGCTATTATAAGTATGCCATGCTTTGCAAGGGATAGACAGTTAAACATTTATTAAGATTCTACTATAGAATGGGCACTGTGCTGGGTACTAGAGGCACCCAAATCAATGCTTTGTGGTTTCTATCTTTGACAAGTTTTCAGATTAGAGCGAGACACAGACACACGATTAGGGCATCTCAATACAAGAGTTTTAAATTAGTATTCAGGAGGAAGCACTCAAGGTATACTAGGGGCACAGTCTGGTAAGGTAGAGCCAGCCATGTGCTAAAGAAAAGTCCATGCTGCTCTGATTTGCACTCCTACGCCTTTTTATCATTCATCTGTCCAGACGAGGCAACTTTCTCTCTCTCTTTTTTTTAAAAAAATATATTTTATTGACTTTTTACAGAGAGAAAGGGAGAGGGACAGAGAGTTAGAAACATCGATGAGCTGCCTCTTGCACACCCCCCACTGGGGATGTGCCCGCAACCCAGGTACATGCCCTTGACCGGAATCGAACCTGGGACCTTTCAGTTCCAAGGCGGATGCTCTATCCACTGAGCCAAACCGGTTAGGGCAACTTTTTTTCTCCTAAGGGTGGTGCCTTTTTAATCTTTGATCACTCAGAAGGGGCACTTTTCTGCAGTGTTCACAAGGCACTGTGCTTTTGGCCTTGCCCTGTTGGGCAGAGAGCGAGGTTCCTCTTCATAGTCTCTCTAACTCCCGAGCATCTTTTCTAAGCATCTATGGCACCTTCTTACCTCTCTTCTGGAAGCCCTCACATATCCTGAGCTTTCTGTTGTCAATAGCTAGCGTATTGAGCAGTGAGTGGAGAGGGTTATGTGTAGTCTGCGCTGTCTCTCTGTGGTCTAGATCAAAGTCAATACAAACCAAAGGAACATGGACAACTGGCTGGCCACTCAAAGGAGTGAATCTCAAACCGGGAAAAGCTGCACACTGAGTTAACATAGAAACACTAGCTTCCAGGGGCTGGTGGTCTTTCCACTGTCTTCTTTCCACCCGGTGCCTGGTGCTTCCTCGTCATTTTCACTGGCAGCTTCTATAGATCCTGCCTTGGAAAATTTTCTCCACTCTAAGCATCTCTCTCTCTCTCTCTCTCTCTCTCTCTCTCTCTCTCTCTCTCTCTCTCTCTCTCTTTCTCCCTCTCCCTCTCCTTCTCCCTCTCCCTCTCCCTCTCCCCCCCCTCTCCCCCTCTCCCTCTCCCCCCGCCCCCGTCTCTCTCCACTCAGGCCTAGTTTATGTTTCTGCAGAAGGTGATTCACATCTGTCTGACTCTGTGCAGGCTTGGGAGAGGGAAGAGGTCCCAAGAGAGACAACTGAAAGAAATCACTAAATTCAGGTGTATGGACAGGGAAAAGCGGTGATTAAAGTTTAGAAATATTCTACTACTCTGTGTGTATGTGCTAAAAGTCACTTTCAAAAGAGCAATTTAGGAATACCTCAGAAAGCAGATAGCGGCCAGCACATGTAGTCGCGTAGTCCAACTGAATGAAGGATTCATATAAGACAAGTCTCTGAGGAACTCATCAGGTGCTGGCAATGAACACAGTGCCAGCCAGATACCAGAACCCCAATAAGCAAAGGGATTAGCTTGGTCTCTGAAGTTGTTAGGCAAATATTAACCCCATAGATAATAAAGCACTGAGAGCAAGTTTAAGTTCGCTTTTTATTCCTCAGGGAGACATAAGGAGGCCCCTATGCATACTAAAAAGCCTTTATGTTTCTGGTTGGGCTTTTCTAAGGAGCTTCAAGAAAAAAGTTGCAAACTGGGAAGCATGTCTTGGAAATTAAGTTGTGTGATCTTCAGGGAAGTCCCAACCCAGCAAAGTCCTGCTTTTACTTAGAAGTTGGATGCGACAATATAATCCTTAGCCAAGAAAACCGGCAGTAGTTATTCAGCAGCAATCAACTGGCAAGTAAAATATCCAGTTCAAGGAGGAAAGTGCTGAGATGGAATTATCCAGAAAATCTGAAGGCAGTTCATTGGACCAGGGCTCCTGTAGAGGTGAATGAGATATCAGGAGGTAAACCTGACCTAGAGAGATTGGGCAAGTACTGCTCCTTAGAATAGGCAGGTTCAAAGTAAATTCGAAGCCCGCAGACACTCTGCCACCTCCACCTTAGGGCAGTGCTTCATAGGCGGAGGCCGAGCATTTCTTGCCACATTCACCTGGGGCACCTTCAAATGTCAGTTTCCTGGACCCCAGGCTGGGTTTACAGCCTCGCTGTCTCTGAAAGGGAAACTCAAGGATCTGATTTCATAATGACTTCGACTAATTTTCAGGTCCATTACCATCCAGGAATTATTAACTGACAGGATACTATGCACTTGACATAGTACTTATAGCCAAACATAGGGGTCTGTTTACACAAAGAAGCTACAGATGTAGATATAGGAATTCTTCGGTATGCATATTTCTCTTCATGCCAGGACTATGATATATTACTATTTCAGAATAAGAGCTTAGCTACCAACCAATGTGGCTTTCATATGAGTTTTTTCTCTTTGTTCTAACCAACATTTTTTTTTTTAAAAAAGAGAGTTTTATGTAGATGAACTGGAATGAACTGGCGGTGGAAAGATGAGGAAGAAGGAAAAAAAAGGTCATGTTCATATAATAGTCTGCTTAAAATTAAGGCCATAAACATGGGTAAGTAAATTGCACTGACTATTATATTGGTATGCTGGTAAATGTTTAACTATTTGTTCTTTGGGAAAAAGTCCTGATTTGTAGAATTTCCTGTTTGTTTGTTTTTTTGTGGTTTAAATATTTCTATATTAGTCATTTTCAAGCTACCAATGAATTAACAATTAGCTAGCAAAGTTTCTAAATTTTTTTAATAAATCAGTTCTTGTGAACTGATACTAGCCATCTCCATTGATTTTTATATATAAACTAGGGACCCAGTGCATGAAATTTGTGCGTGGTGGGGGGGGGGAGGAGGGAAGGGCTCCTCAGCCCAGCCTTCCCCCTCTCACATATTGGGAGCCCTCAAGGGATGTCCTACTGACGGCTTAGGCCCGCTCCCTGCTCCCCATGAGGAGTGGGCCTAAGCCAAAGTCTGGCCTCTCTTTGTGGGAGGCAACCAGACTAATCAGGGGAAGCCACTAGCCCCATCACTCCACTGCTACAGCCACTGCCAGTAACCACAGCCACCAAGGTATTTTCATTAACACGGACTCCAGTCCCTTCACCATGGAAAAATGACAACTTTCTTTAGGCATTTTCAAGATGTGTCTTTCATAGGATACGACATTTCTTTCTTTCTTTTTTTATCCTCACCTGAGGATATGTTTCCATTGATTTTTAGAGAATGTAAAAGAGAAGGGAAAAAGAGAGAACATCAAAGTGAGAAGAACACTTTGATTGGTTGCCTCTTGCATGAGCCCTGACCTGGGCCCCTGCCAGGGAGGAGCCTGCAACCTAGGTACATGCCCTTGGTCAGAATTGAACCCAAACCCTGCAGTCAGCAGGCTGAGGCATTATACACTGAGCCAAACCAGCTAGGGCAGGATATGACATTTCTTAGCCCTCTAGCAGTGGATCTTCATTTTTTTTTTCTCTAGGAGTGTGATGGAAAAATCCTAGATTGCCTTTAGGGATTCTTATTACCCAAGTTACTAAGAATATTACCAGTGGCATAGAGGGAGCTTAGCCAGTGAGCCATAAGAAAAGGTGTTTTCTCTGTAGTTCAGTCCAATCACCGGCTCCACCCTTGCCCCTCCAATCCCAGCTCCACCCCTGCCCAGGCCTGTAACCTCTGGCCTACGATGCAGGCCTGGGCAGAGGACTCTCCAACACCCCACCCACCCCATGATCACCGGCTCCGCCCCTTCCCAGGTTCCTGCGATTGATGGCTCTGTCCCTGGGACCCCTTGCCTCCACCACCACTTGCCTGGCTAACAGGGCTGGCTACTTCAGTTGGGGCTTAGGTGGACTGGACACCGCTATCTTAATTGAGTTAATTTGCATATTTGCTCCTGATTGGTTGATGGGCATGGCTTGTGGGCATCTGGGAGTGATGGTTAATTTGCATATTACTCTTTTGTTAGATTAGATTATTATATTTTACCTATTTTATCAAATTTAATTTTGTAACTTATTTATTACATTGAACAGTACATAGTTTTCTCTCCATGTCACCATCAACATTCAAATGTTCATGTATTTTTTTCCCCTTTTTGCTGCTCTTTGTGCATTATTATAATTTTGATATGCTAACATGGGCATTACACTTTTCACTCAAATTATTTTTCTAGAATTATGCAGTTTTAGTGTGTTTTGAAAAATAAAAGAGACCTTGTAATAGTAATGGAAAACTAACAGCAACCATTAGATGAAGTAAAAGTTATTTTTAAAAAGTATTTACAAAACTTGGTGGCATCAGTATATTAGATACTGTCTGGTTCATTAAATTTTTTTTCTCTTTTGCAAAATAATTTGGTTTATAGACTTGGAGGATAAAGAGGTATCTGGCTCCATTGCTAGAAAACTTTAAATAACTGCTTGCTATTCACTGGGAAGTGAAGTTGATGTGCTCTGGCAGCCAATGGGCTTGGCAGGGAAATATTTGTTGTATAATTTTCTGAAAAGAGAGGAAGGGCATGGGAGAAATTCCAGGAGATATTTCAACAGTACCCAAAGAGAGCCACATACAACTTTTTAGAGTTGGAGAGATCAGTGAGAAAGACAGGTATGTTTTGAGGCAGCTCCCCATGATAACGCTGATTTAATTATCATATAATTATTACTTAATTATCTACAGGCTGTGCTTCTTGTCTCTGCTTGACTTACTCTTCCTTAAGAAGCCTTTGGGTAAGATACAGGCAAAATATTGGATTACAGTTATGATTAATTCATTTTGACTTGAAAATACTATTTTTAGTGGAAGTTAAAAAGTAAGAATTTAATTTCTCAAAATGCCATTAAAATTGTTCTTCCAGTGAATAATTGAGCTAAACTTATATGGGCTTATTAGTAGGAAGGAATATAGTGGTGTTTTGTTTAAAAATGCCTACCATCTGGATTATATCTTATTATGGACTGAATAGTGTCCCCCCAAAGTTCATAGGTTGAAGATTTAACCCAATGTATTTGGAGATAGGGCCTTTAAGGAGGCTGTTGAGGTTAGGTAAGGTCATTACATGGGACCCTACTCCAAGAGGACTATTGTCCTTAAAACAAGTGGAAGAGATATCAGAGACATCTCTCTCCGCCCTCTCCAAAGCACTTCCCACCCACTTCTCTGGGTTGTGCATAAAGGAAAGGCCACGTGAGGACATAGGGAAAAGGCTGCCATCTGCAAGCCAAGAAGTAAGACTTCACTGGACTTGGAGGATAAGGAGGTATCTGGCTCAATTGATCTTGTACTTACTTTCTCTAAACTATGAGAAAATAAATTTCTGTAATTCAGTTTATTTATTTATTTTTACCATTTTTCAAATAGAATTTATTGTGGTGATTCTAGTTAACAAAATTATGCAGGTTTTAGATGCACAATTCTACAACACATCACCTGGGCACTGTACTGTGTGTTCACAGTACAAATCTCCATCCAAAGCCAGTTTTCCCACTAAACCCTCCTCCATCTCTCTCCCCACCTACCTTCTGGCAATCACCACACTGAGTTTTTCCTCCATTTTTTTGCTCAACTTTTTCACCCTCCCACTAAGCCTCACCCATGATACGTCAGACTGCTATCTATCGATGTGTCTTGTCATTATTTTGCTTGTTAGTTCAGTTTTTTTTCATTAGATTCTACATATGACTGAAATCATATCATACTTGTATTTCTCTGACTGGTTTATTTCAGCATAAATTTCTGTTATGGAAGCCTGAGTATGTGTGTGTGTGTGCATGTGTGTGTATCACACACACACACACACAGATTATTATATGATTATTATGACCACTTGACTTTTGTAGGCAAATTAAGCTATAATTTTGCACTGAAATTGCAATTGCTAGAGGGAGCCAGATCATTATAAATGTCTGAATAGCACAACATACCTAAATATCGCTGATCAACTTCATCCTATCATGATGATGGCGTATCCCAATGGAGTTGACTTCTTCCAACAAGACAATGCGCCACGCCATGATGCTCATATTGTGCAGGAGTGGTTTCAAGAACATGAGGGAGACTTTACCTTGCTTAGGTGGCCCCCACTATCACCAGATCTCAATCCAATTGAGCATTTGTGGGACGAAGTTAAAAGAGCCATCAGGCAGCTGGTTCCACAACCACCAAATCTCACAGAACTGGACAGTGCTATTCATCAGACATGGTGTCAGATTCCTCGCATCACCTTTCAACATCTCGTGGAGTCAATGCCAAGAAGATTCGCCGCAGTATTGAAGGCAAAAGGTGGCCCAACAAAGTACTGATGGGGTGGTCATAATGATCTGACCGGTCATTATAATCCGGCATCTCAGTGTATATTATTACCTTCATACATATAAAATAATTAAAAACAGTTCAAGCATTCTTTAAATAACCACTATGTTAACAATATCATTAGATTTTAAAATCCATAATGTGGGGCCTGAATGAATTTTGAGCCCAGAAGCCCTGCCTTCTTGAGGACACTTACAGTGCTTATGCAGAAACGTTATCTATCACTTGAACAACAACAATGTTTTTGAACATGCAGCACTACCAGATGGTACGAGTAAATTAGAAAAGTAAATCAAAAGTTGTTTTCATCAAGTTTCTATTATAGTTAGTCAGAAGATTATGATAGACTTTGTGAAAAAATTGTAATAAAAGAAAATATATCTTAAGATAGAGGTGCAAATAATTCAAGACAGGCTCTATTGTTTCATTATCTGTATTATTTTGCTTTAAATATAAACTTTACTCTCCCAAACAATTTAAAGTGGACTTTAAAACAGACATGTAGAAAGTATAATAGGTTCTCATGTACATTCCTATGTATTGGAGCATCAAGGACAAAAAGTGAAGTTAGAAGTCACATGGTAAGAGGAAATGTAGTTATTCTGCCCACCAGGTATAAGATAGTCTGTGGAAATACACATAAGTTGACTATGAGAGTCTTAGTATTTCAAGAAAATAATAATGTAATAGCTTGCATAGGTCTCATATTGGCATCATTCACTTTATCAATTTGTAGTACATTTTATTGTCCAAACTCATTTACATTCTGCTGTAGAACGGAAATAGCTGATTTCTAAGAATGAGTAATGGTGGATCTAAGGGTTACATCGATTTACTCTGGTTTAGTTTTCCTTGTGGCCCTTATCTTGCCCCTATCGCTGAATGATTACAGTATTCCATATGTTCTAACTTGATAAAAAGGAGGAGAATGATGGCTATTGACCTATTTTTTTCCTTAGGTTGAAACAAAGGATGACATTGGTGCTTATCAAGATCTTTTCCTGTTTTTGCTATATTTGGTCTCTTCCTGCATTTTCCCCTCTGGCTCCTTAGAGCCCTCAGATCCCCTCTTGCCCATTTGCTTGAACTTTGGCCCTTCCATCTGGCAAGCTCTTACAGTATTCATGCTCTTGTCTCTGAGAGTGTAAGATCTTTGGTATCTTTGAAGATTCTTCTTTTCTTCCTTTATTCATAAACTATACAGAGGCTGATTTTTGAGTCTAATAACTCATATTCAATTTATAAGGTCACAATTCAAAAACTGAGTTTTTCCTGAAGAGTAAATTTTTATTTTAAGCCTACAAATATTACTATTGTAATTTTTAAGTCTAACAACTTTTAACCATCATTTTTAAATACTTTGGAATAATATTTGATACCACTTAAAAATTAACAAACACCTTCAAATATACAATTTATAAATTCATATGTGCAATACTCTTGTTAAATATTTTCATTGTTTGAAAGGAAAGACATTCCATATAAAGATCATTTTTCTGCATAATAAATATTTCTAATATGTCAAACTTATACTTTCAATTTTTATAATATTTACATAAAATGGTATAACTTTAATTGAACTCTGTCTTGTGATACTTTGTCCCCAAAGACTGCAACTTTCTGCTTGGGTTCTACCTGTTTATCACCTGCTGCTGAGAATTTTCTTTAGGGGAAAAGCCATCTAAATATGAATATCCTTCAGTGCAGCTCCCTTCCTCAGTTTTTGCCTGTTTTTTGGTTTCTCTCTAATGCTTTCAAGTAGCTGTTTGGTTTCTAAAAATAATTTGTTCAAGGTTTGAGTTTTTTTCTGTGGAAGAGTTAGCCTGATACTGTTTTGTCATTGCCTAAACTGGACCACTTGACCCAGAGGCACTTGATTTGTTAACCTGTGAATTAATATAAGGTAAAGGCTGGGGATATAAGATATCATAGACAATTATCCAACAACAAATAATGTCTTCTTTCATAAACAAAGCTGGAAATTTTAAATGAACAACTCATACATGCCTTTTCATTTGTGTGAGCAGCATTGCTTTGGAGTTGGCATTGGCTCAAAGTTGGTATTTCAACACTGTAACTCATGTTGTGCTTTATTCATCCTTAAGTGGCTCAAATACCTGACAAAGAGCAGATTGTTGACTTTTTAGCCTGTAAAAATGTATAGATATGCCTTTAGCATATTAAGATACTTATGCAGACTGTAACTGTACATTCTGAGTTTAAACCTCTGAGAAAATTTGTCAAACTTATATTCTATTTAAATGTCTCATTAAATGTAATAGATAAAAAAAAAATGTTGCAAGGAACAAGTACAGAGAAGGATGAGGGAGGAGAAGATAATTTTTAACCAAGCATTACACATAAAAAGTATCTGAGAAAAATAGAAAGGTGAAATAATCATCTTGAATAAAAGAGTAACCCTGTTTGTGAACTAATCTCAGCCAATTTGACTGGCAAACAGTGTCACTTTAAATGAATAGAGATATGTAGAAAGCTACATGTTCTTCTCCCATCTTCATTTACCCTGGTGATATTTTATGATGAAAGCAAGTCTTAGACTAGACCTCTATGCTTCCTCATGGACAAGTACTTATTAGCAAATATAGGTGTATACATTCTGCTCTTTTTTTTTTTTAATCTCTGGGACATTCGTCTCTCTGTCATCAGCCCCTCTGATAGGTATCTTGCATGAAAGATTCAGTCTGAGGTCAATGCAACAATATTTTGATGGCAGGGTCAACCAACATTTGTGGGGGTCAAATAACAGAGTTTTCCTTGAAATGGAGTGGTTCAAGGCCTTTGGAATCCTGAATCTCAAGTGAGTCCCAATTTGGGTTGCTGAATTTTTATGCCTTCTTCATTTAGTCTCACATATTCTGTGTGATCAAATATATGGTAGTCAACCATATATTTCTGAAATCATTCATTTTAACAACAAAAACTTCTTGTTAAGATTTCCTAGAGATTAACAAAGTTTATTGTAAAGACTTTGATGAAATATTTGAAGTGATGAGGTGCACTTCCTGAGTGTGGATTTCTTTGTGATCTATTTCATATGCTAACTTAATGCCCTGCCTTGAGGATTACAGTTAACCTACTGCTGTATACATTACACTGCTTAATGATGGATTTAAAAAACCATCTATTATGCAGATAATGTAATATTCTCAATGGCAATCAGATATGTCTAGAATCCCTTTAGCCCAAATGAATAGATTTGAATAACTACCCTTGCACCGAGGGTAGACATTGCTAGTGAATATTTAACTGTTTTTCTGATAGACTTAAATATAGATTCTCAATCTTTAGCAGCAAAGGCAGTCTCTACTAATCAGAATTTTTAGTTGAGCTATGACATTAGTTTAGCATTACGCCTTTCTCAGTTTACTAGCAAACAATTATTTTATTTAAACATCTAGGTTTCCATTTTACATATGAAATAGTAGCAGCTTCAGGAAATACACATTTGACATTTACAGTCTTTAAGTATCTTTTTCCTAAGAGAGACAAATTGGGAGGTAGTTCAGTCCTGACAATCACAGCATTAAGAGAAGTCAACATTGCAGATGATTGCTTAGAAGTCGAAGCAGGGAAGGACCACCTATGAGGAAAATAGCGATAATTGCAAACAACAATCACAGCTGTTAATGCGGCACTCATCACACATCCTCAGCATGAAAAGATCGGCACTAATGCATCCGTCACTGTGCGGGACTCAGAGCGGAGACAATCTACAGAGAAGCCAATTCTAATAGCAGGAAAGGTCAGAATTAAAGTCCACAGCTTATCTTGCACGAGAAATTTTTAATCATTTCAGAATTAAGGTCTAAAGGCTTTACATTATTTTACATAAGAAATATATTGTCTAAAGGTTACTTATCAATCAACTCTACAAGGTTTCTTACCATACTTGAACATTTCCTATAGATGGCACTTGAGTCATTATGCTTGTTTTTCCCAACTGCAAAAAAGAATCACATTGTGCTCTGCATTCTATGGATCCAAAGCCTTTTAGGAAGAGTTCATTGCTCCATATAATTTTCAGTGGCCAATGACTAAATTATGTTGGACTCTTTTCCAAAAAAAATTAATTATGATTTACTCAAGAATATTAATTTTTTGGAAACATTCATTTCATTTCTTGTACAGCATATTTAATATTGGGATTGTTTAGTATTAGGAGGTATTTTTCCCTCTAATTTCTTTTGCATTAATATCTTACTGAGCTCACAAAATAACCAGAAACTACAAGTCAAGTAATACAAAAAATTAACCATACAAAAAAAAATAATAGCATAATTCTGATACATTATTCAAATTCTGATAACATCACATATAATTTAAATATACTTTATTGTACTTTCAAGCAGCATAATTAAAATATATTAAAATTTATAAATAAGGTAGAACAAAATAGAATTGCCATCATTACTTTTCTTTGTGTCCCAAATCTGCATATCCTGTTAACATGAATTATATGCATTTAAATGTTTATTGCCACACACAGAAAAGATATTATGTTTTTGGCAAAGTGTTAGTATATAATGTGTTTGCTTAAGACAATGAAATGCAGAAAACATTAATGGATTCAGTTTTTGTTTGAAGTGAATGCCAAGTTAGTAGTGCAATTTAGCTAGAAATATCGATTTGAGAGACAAAAAGCATACAGATTTGTTGCAGCCTTGGCCTGTGATGAACTTGCATGGTATTGTATAAAGAAGCATCTTCTACCCTAAGTACCCAGGAAAGCAAAACATGATGTGTGTAGATTCAGATAACTTAAAGAGAGGAAGGGATAGTAAGGGGATTTCTGCAACATAGCTTCTGTTTTATCTTAGAAGGAAGATGAGGTCGGATTCAAAATCCATAGTGACAATTTCTTCTTAGAAGTCTAGAAAGCAGCTCTATTTTTTAAAAAACCTTCCTCCTCCCTCAAATCTGTTTTCCCTCTTGCTAATGGGGATTTTGAAGGGAACTTAGAAAACTTACTTTTGCCATATATTTGGACTTGTATAAATGTGGAGATTGGCATGAGTAAAGTGATGACAGAGAGAAACACTGATTTCACAGGTCCTTTCCCCCCATCTTCCATCTGTGTTAATTTAGCAACTTTTGAGTATATTCAAATGCATTCTACACATAAAATATATTAAGTGTTCTAAACATTGTCACATAATATATTTTTTAAAATTTTATTTATTGATTTTTTTACAGAGAGAAAGGAAGAAGGATAGAGAGTTAGAAACATCGATGAGAGAGAAACATCGATCAACTGCCTCCTGCACACATCCTACTGGGGATGTGCCCATAACCAAGGTACATGCCTGTCACTGGAATTGAACCCGGGACCCTTCAGTCCACAGGCCTGCTCTATCCACCGAGCCAGACCGGTTAGGGCTGTCACATAATATTTTACTTGACCTGAAGAGTAATCTGAAAAGTAGAAAGGGAAGACATTCTTATTATTAATAAGACACGAGTGGCATCTCATGTTTATAGAGCACCTTATAATATGCAAATGTTTCCATATATTTTTCCATTTCCAGCCTCAAATTATCAGAGTATCAGATCAATTTGCAAGAGAATAAATATGAGTAGTTAGTATTCACAGAAGTTGGTCAAGGCCATTTATGACCAATGGATTATAAATTAAAATGACCAGAAAACATTTCCACCTGCCAAATAATTGAAGGAATGATACAGACAGTTTTTGTCAAGGGCAAGTCTTGGCAAAAAGGTACTGCTGTATGCTGTTGGTGAAGTTATTTGTTACACCCTTTTGAATGGTGTTTTGGCAGTAAAAATTTATTATGAGGAAGACTGGGAGGTATAAACAAGGGATACATGTAACTGAATTCATTAGAGAAGTTATTTATAATATAGAATATTAGAAACCACATTCATGTGGGCAAATGTAATTTGAAGCAGTCATCTTGGAACAAGAGAAAATCTTGCATAGAGACCTTATAAATGAAATAAAAGTTGAAAGAAGCTGCCCTAATTATCCTCACTGTACATTCCTAGAGTTTTATATGAGAAAAATAAAATGCACTATTCTTTTGGGATTCATTTGTTAACAACTCAACCCAGTTTTAACTGGCATAGGTATACTTGCTGTTTTATTTGTGAATGCAATTCTTTTATATGTAAAATGTGTTTTAGGAAGTCTCTCAGTCCCTTTATTGTAAACAAAGAAACTGTGCTATTAGAGAAGCAATAGGAATGAGCCTGCATGGGAATAACTAACTTGGCAACTCATTGCAAAGCCAATAGATATTAAAAGCCTAAAGTTATTTTAAAAACTATTGAAATGTGTCTCTGATTACAATGGCTTAGGTAATATCCTTTATTCTGATTCGAAGTCTTGATGATCCTGAGATGTATTTTAACTTTATGAGTCTATGGTTGATTTAGCAGTCACATTTATTATTTGAAGAAAGCGAGAAAGATGGTGTTAAATGTTCCTTAAAGTGGAATTGAAGTTTTAATTATTAAAGGACATATGGGGGAAAGAGACTGAATAGCTCAATTCCACGCCAGAGAATTTTTCAATGAATATTTAAAAATACAGCAATACGCCTATTCAATTAGGAAGCTACTGGTGTTTTGTTTATTTGCATTAACTGGAAAAAAATATGGCAACTCAAGTCATTACAGCACTTCTAAATTAATAAAAAGGAAACTTTTTATAAAGTATTAATTAATACATTCTTAATTTTAATTGACACAAAATTAATGCTACAGAACTTCATTTTTGCCTGATCTATCGTGGATGTATTTTTTAATTACATTAAAGGACATCATAACAATTAATGAAATCTGCAAAGTTCAATTCAATGTATCGAGCTATAAGATATTTTTAAATTTCTTTTTTTTCTGACTTATTATAGTGAAGATGGAAGACTCAACTGCTGAAACAACTGCTAAAGGATACAGCATTTCTCATCTTCCTCAGATGCCCCCTCGGAAGACCTTGAATTGTTTTTTTCTTTGCAAGTGACATACATTGTTTAAATTTTCTATAGGATCTTATATATAACTTAATATTTTCTCCTTTTTCCCTCCTTCCTCTCTTTCTTCTTTCTTTCCTCTTTTCCTGCCAGTTATCGAGATTAAAAAAAAATTGGTACTACCATAGGTGAGGACAATGGATAACTGGGGTTTTATGTGGGCAGCCAATGTACCTGAAATATTCCCCTGAATGAATTTATCCACCTGGACACTGGCATAGTTGAGCCTGAAGGGCAGAGCCTGTACCTGCACGCTTACCACAGAGCAGACACCTGAAGCCGCAAGGACACGTGGCTCTAGCGCAGAGCTCTATCCTAGTGAAAACACCCTTGGCCCTGGGTTTCCATCACAGCTCACTGTCCTGCTCCTCTCGTTCTTCTCTAAACCTCTTGTCCATCTAGCTTCTTTCTCATTGCTGCCTCCTCTTCCTCTTGCTTGTTACGCTGAGACTTGGATATTCATAATGTTCAGTATCTTCCTTATACCCATCCCTTTCTGTTTTTTTTTGGTTTTTGTTTGTTTGTTTTGTTTTGCGTGTGTTTTTCCCTATAACACGGCGAAGGCAGACGTTAAACATGTTGCTCCAGCGCTGGTCTCTGGGCTGCTCTCTGGACATCATGTTTTAGAATCAAATTCTTTCTCGTTCCCTCCATGCACAGCACTCCTTTGATGTCCACATTTAGCTACTGTGTCACACGTTTCCAGTCCCCCAGGCACAGAAGGCTGATATCCTTTTCTCTAATCAGACATTCCTTTGCCATATCTCCCGCACCCATCCTTTCCTTTCCATTCCCACTGCCACATGCTGGCTCTGTTCGCTGGGAGATCAATTGCACCGAATAGGAAAGGGCCAACAAAGATTAGTGCTATGTTCCTTGTGTTTTCAGCCTCTCCCTCATCCAGTTCCCCTGCATACATCAATCTTTAAGGCTGGTCTCCCTCACCTTTGGGATTTAATCTCTTTATATTGCATTGGAGGGCTCCCACACAATTTACCTTTTATACACCTTCTGAGCTAGTCTCCTTTTCTCACACAAACCTTCCATTCTAACCCAGTTTAATGAATCACGATTCCTTCATGTCTTCGCTCACTTATTTCTTCCCGTCCAGAGGATGTCAACATTTCTCTATTAAAATCTTATACTTTCTTTAAGGTACAGTAAAATTAAAATTTTCCCCTTTTCATGAGCTGCTCTCAATATTGTTGTATATACTGTCTTTTAAACCCAACAATTAGTTTTTTTTATAAAAATTTTAACTCTTTATCAATTTTATGGTGCTTTGTTGCTTTATATCTTTTAGTATGTTTTATCTCTAGTTAGATTATAAGGTATTTGAGGGCAAGGAGTGTATTTGTATTTTCCACAATTAATAGGAGGACCTAATATATCAGTTTACTGATTGCTATCTGAAGATTGTCATATATTATAAAAACTTTTCATTTCCCTTCTTTCCCTGAGTGATTCTGTAAGTTAATATTCAGATTAGCTACATAACAGAGACTGAATTTTTCTTGATGACATATGTACTTCATTATTTTCTCCACTTGGCTCACCAATGTGGGTTTCAGCTTATTATTAATTTTAGTCCACTCTTGGAGGTTTGGGGGATGTTTAGGGTATTGGCGATTGATTTATCTTTAGTAAATAATATCATCATGCTCAAAAAAAGCATTCTCAGGAGATTAGCAAATCAAATATTCTCATTGTATAACCAGATGCAAAACTGCCAGATTCAAATTATTAGAGGTCAGGGTCTGTCCCATAAAATGGTTATTCTGTTACAACCCTTAAGGCTTTGAAGACATTTTCCAAGGCTAACAATAACACATAGAAGTTCCCAAGGTCCAAAAAACTAATGAGACAGCTTTTCCCAGGAAGGCAGTGTGGTCATCCTCATCCTGGGAAAGGATCTCCCTCAAAAATGATGTGTTCTGACAACTCAGAGCAGATTCCTTTGGAATCTTTGGAAGCTGGCAGTAAGAAAAACAGTACAATGAAAGCAACTGCTTAATAAAAAAGCCACATTGCTTAAATTTCAGCATGAAATTAAAATGTGTTAACGACATGGAATTCATCTTCTAAAAAGCAGCTCTCACAATGCTAATCTTTTTTGGGGGGAAAAAGTGTAGGAGAACATGACCAGACAACGATGCAGCTGATGACAGAGAAAGCCCTTTGTACTCACATGTGAAGTGATTTTGAATTTTTTACACATTGAAAGCAGTATTGAGTTATAGCTACCCTGGAGTTGTAGAGATCTATGTAACCCTCTCTTTAAAATAATTTCCTACTGATTCATTTATAAACAGAAATATTAGAATCCAGTTTTCTATAAACTGCTTTCATCAGATGCTTATTACAATAGTTCATGCATATTTTTTATAGTCTTTTTTTTTTTTTTTGCTTTCTCTTTTCCAGATAAACTTAACTACAAAGTGTTCATTTAGTTTATTTCCAGGGATTGTAATACATAGGCAATCCAATCTTATGTCAGTTAAGACATAATTGACCACATCCTACCTTGTAGCAGATAAATATGATTCAAGTTCACCCCTAAAGTATATCACAATCATTTAGTATATATTCAATTCCAGCTCCTTGATAAACATTATCTTATAACTAGAAAAATGAAGACCTCCAAAGCAGATGTATCTGGGTTAAAATAGTGTGCGCACAAACCACTCTTGTAGTTTTATTGTCAACCTTAGGAAAAATATCACTAATTGTCTCTAATTTTAGATCTTAAAATATTTTCTGAAAGAGCAAGGACATAGAGTTTTTATTTTTTATTTTTGTTAATCCTCACCTGAGGACATTTTTCTATTGATCTTTAGAGAGAGAGTAGAAGAGAGTGAGGAGAGACAGAGAGAGAGAAACATTGAGTGGTTGCCCCCCACTGACGTCCCGACCAGGGCCAGAGATCAAGCCTGCAACCAAGGTATGTGCCCTTGACCAGAATTGAACCCCAGGACCCTTCAGTCCACAGGCCAACAAGGGCCAACATATAGTTTTTAATACCTAGATTTCATTTTCAGGATTCCAGGCAGCATTTCGATAACATACCGAGTCTGAAAACATTTCTATGGCCCGTGTCTGAGCCAGTTCAATGGAGGTTAAAGGGACTGTATTTTGAAGTACGGCGATTTTCTGTTTTGTTTTGTTTTGTTTTTTGGCAGTGTGAGTTTTAGCACTTTGTGCATTGCTTGCAATCTGTATTTTGATTGCTCAGGTTTTCAGACTTTCTTTTTGAAACAAAGACTTGGAATTATTTATTTGAAAGTTCTAGCTTTATCTGACTACATTTACCATGTGCGTGTAAAAGAAATGGCATCTGATTTGATGTTCAAGAGATTGCTGAGCAAAATGCAAAAATCTAACTTCTAAGTAAATACCGTAGGCGAAATATCAGAATTGAAACGGCTTATCTATGCAAATAAGCTTCTTAAAAAATCATTACTATAGGTATTGTTTCAAGTACTTTGCGGAAGTTATCTCACATATCTATCACGGTGACAATATAATAAGGGTGGGTAGACCATTTCATGTTTATCTTCTACTTTGCAAATTGTCTTCATCTTTTTCTTTCTGAAACAAACCCTCCATATAATTCTGGTCGTGCAGATACTAACTGTGCCTTCACTTCCATGTGACATAGATCAAAACGGTCAGTCTGTGGTAGTCAGAGTTACTGTTACTATGCCGAGGGTAAGAACACAGCTCAACAAAAGCCATCAAGAATCCACTTTGGAGATTCATGTGGCTCCTGGGGAGAGCTATTTTATCTGTTTTTCTACTATCAAGGGTAAATATGCTTGCACTAGCAAAGGTCCACCATGCTGCTCCAAAAGAAGGATCTTACTGCAAACAAAGTCAACCAGGAGAAAGTCAGAGCCAATATATGTGTTAGTCAGTATTTTATTATTATTATTTGCTTAAGCCACTTTGAGTAAATTTTCTGGCATTTACAATAAAAAATCCTAACTACTATTCCTTCTCAATTTTACACACAAGCAATTAACTGACTTCCCTAAATACCCACAACTAGTAGGTGGCAGGCCCAGAGTTTGAACTCAAACTTTCTGCTTCTAGAACCACGGAGATAACAGCAACAGAGAGTAATGTGGGGAATCTTGCAACTAGTCAGTTAACTAAATATCAAGATGGCTTTGGTTTTGATTCCAAATTGTTCAAATCGTTTTCTTCCCAAGAGGTTTTTGTGTGCCCCCAAATGATAAGGGGAATCATTTTTGAAGGCCTGATTGTATGGAACACATACTGTCTGTGTTGTTTTAAGACAATCTGGAAGAACATTTGCTTATCTTAACTTCGGCAAGTGAGAATGTCTTGTGGAAATTGTGTTTTTACCTTTATCGGTGTTGACTTACATTGTTACAAATCCTGATGTTTACTGCGGTACAAATAGTCAATATAGTCCAGTACCAACTGGTTAGAACTGCTGGGAAACCTTTGTATTTTGTAAGAGGTCTCTGCTTGGAGGGTGTGAGACATTCTGTGAAATCTTATAGCCTGGTAAATATTCATGACACTAAGTATATTCCCTTTGGTTGAGATCAAAACAATTATAGAAATTCTTTTCAAACAAGAAGATTCTAAAACTTGTTCTAAAATTTCCTTAAATTAAAAATGGTGAAAAAAATAAATTAAAATGTTGAGATAAATGGCATAGTTCTTTAGTTGTAAGAAGAATTGCCTTTATTTCTTTCTAAAAGTTCAATCTCCTCAAAATTTGTGAGGATAGGTTTGCAAGTATTCAATAATTGAAGTGTTTCTCATCCAGTGAATACAATGAAAACTTGTAATGGTAGAAGTTTTTGTCTCTCAGATGTTCAAGTTTTTTTCTTTTTTTGGAATCTTTTTTGTTCCAAAGCAGAAATAAAATCTTCAGTACACTGATTCCAAAAGTTAGTATTCAAATATTTAATATTTATCAGAACACACCTTCTAAACTCAGTGTACCTAAGTTACAGGAGTTAAGTCTTGTCAAAATTACTTTAAAGTAGATTTGTACTGCCTGATATTCATTTATATTTAGTTTAAAAAAAACTCTAATTCTGTTGTTAGAAAATCTAATGTTTGGAATTACAATAAATAAGGAAACTTAGCTTTGGTTTTTAAAGTCTTTAAAAATAAAAGTATATTATAAAATGCAAATTGGAAAGTTCAACACAGTGCATTCACTTCTGCTTTCTCCTGAAAAACTGTAATAGCAAGATAGTAAAGGTATTTTAAAGGTTATAAATAAATAAGGGCAGAGAGAATGGAAGAGAAAATTTCAGGAACAAAATGTTGGAAGCTGAGGAACAACTGGAAGAGTGATAACTGACTTAGCAGATCCCAGAAGGCTGAGTCTTAACCACACACCTTGGGGCCTCCAAAAAGTTGGAAAATTGCTTATTGATAGTCCTGGAAGTGGAGACTGAAGTGGGCTGAAAGCACATTTTGGTAGAAACCTTTTTAAACTTTAAAATATATATATATATTTATTGTCTTCAGAGAGGAAGGGAGAGGGAGAGAGAGATAGAAACATGAATGATGAGAAGGAATCATCATTTGGTTGTCCCCTGAACGCCTCCCATTGGGGGTCGACCTCGAAACCTTTTAAAAAAGTTAGTCCTGGGTGCTCTACTCTGTGCAACTCATCGCTGTTTCTCCCCAGTGCTGGCAGGTTTGTTCTCTAAAGAAGGTCTCCAACCTATTTCTGTTCTAAGACACAGAATAGGATTCCCCACTGTGTACAGGGGAGTGAAGTGAAGATTTATGTACCCTGTATTGACTCTCTAAGTCTGGCCATTAGGATTCTATTCTCAAACAGGTATTGAAAAAAACTGTCTCTGAGGAATCTGATAGGTTCCCCAAGTAAAAACACTGAGTACCCTCAGTAGGTTAATTAGTGGGTTAATTTAGGCAGACATTACTGAAAAGAACCCACACTTGATACCCATCTGCCTCCACCACCTGCAGACCTCCTAATCTGGAGTTTGTGGCCGAGCCACAAATTTGAGCAGGCAATCAAGGATCACCAAGTATTTGAGAAAAGTCTCCACTGTGAAAGATAGTAACCAAAATAAAGAACAAAATAAATGAAATAAAAGAAAAACAAAATAATTTGGAAGAAAGTGTTACTATGGTACAAGGAGAAAAACAACAATGACCAAAACCCAACCACTTTCAAAACAATAAAAGATTAAAACAAATATTTTGTCCATAAAATAAAACCAAAATGCCAATAAAACACTTTTATAGAATATAAAAGAGCTCTTAGAAATTATTTCATAAATGAACACAAAATAAATAAAAGAGGTTGAAAATTCCTCCCAGAAAATATAGCAAAAAGAAGAAAAGAAAAGAAGCAAAAGATGAATATAAAATAGAATTAGAGGACCAATATCTAAGATGTTTAGAGGTCAGAGGGAGTGAGAGATGATAATAAAATACTTCAATCAAATTCTTAGCATTGAAAGTTACGAGTGTCTAGATTGAAAATGTATAGGGTATCTGATGCAACGAATAGGAAAAAAAGCCTGCTACCCGGGCATACTATTTTGAAATTCCACAATATTGGGCGCAAAGAGAAAAAGCTAAAAACAACTTTCATAAAATACTAATGGGAAATGGTTTCTAATTTAGAAATCTGCTGTCCAGCCACAATATCATTCAAATTTGAAAATAGATTAAATCCATTTTCAGAGATGTAAGAGCTTAAGATTTTTAGCATCAATGTTTTCTTTCTAAAGGCATTAGGGAAGCATGTGCCTAAAATAAGGGATTAAAGCAAAAATCAGAAAATGTGGTATCCAGAATTGACATCGAATATAAGAAAGAAACAAAAGGACTCTCCTGGGAAAAGGTCAAGAGAATACTTGGTCTTTACTGAAGCATATCAGCAGACTCTAGAAGAAACTTTTTTTAGAATATATTTTTGAATATCTAATGTGTTTGAATTAATTGACAGATTTAAGTAATGGTGAAATAGTTTAGGAATTGATTAATAATGTTATCAGGAAACAAAGCAAACAAAAGTAAGATGTTTATGACAACAGGAATAATAAAATGTTCTGCAGAGAAGAAAAAATAATTATGGTATACTAAATAGTATACAATAGCAGAAAAATAAACATTGATATAATAAAATTTATGTTGTTATTTTCTTATAAGATTAAGAGATAGTAATTATGAAGAGGTGATGGGGTCTCACCTTCACAATGGGAAATGAATAATGTCTAAAACTCAAGGTGAAGAAAAAGCAATTGAAGCAAATTACTCAGAATAATAGAAATTAATAAATTGTTAAAAGAATAAAAAGTGGTTGCCTCTGAAAATCAGAAAGTAGTGGCACATGGGAAGTCAGAGGCATGCTGTTTTTATTAAAACAAGAGCTATTAACTCTAAACTGTGATTATGTAAAACGTTTACAAAAAGCTTCTGCACAGCAAAGGAAACCATCAGCAAAACAACAAGAAAACCCACTACATGGGAGAACATATTTGCCAATGTTAGCACTGATAAAGGTTTAATCTCCAACATTTATAGGGAACTCATACAAGTTAACAAAAAGAAGACAAACAATCCAATCAAAAAATGGGCAAAGGACCTAAATACACACTTTTCAAAAGAGGACATTCAGAAAGCCAACAGACATATGAAAACATGCTCAAAGTCACTAATCATCCGAGAGATGCAAATCAAAACAACAATGAGGTACCATCTTACACCTGTCAGGATGGCTATCATCAACAAATTAACAAACGACAAGTGCTGGAGAGGATGCGGAGAAAAAGGAACACTTGTGCACTGCTGGTGGGAATGCAGACTGGTGCAGCCACTGTGGAGAACAGTATGGAGTTTCCTAAAAAAATTAAACATGGATCTCTCTTTTGACCCTGTGATCCCACTTCTGGGAATG